>JACJUY010002454.1:72938-104925 GCA_014220935.1 Platorchestia sp. MABIK | reverse complement strand
CCTATTATTCAAAGGCCCGGTCGCAACACAGTATCCTCTTCGTTGGAACTAAAACTTGGAACTCAATCCCTTCGGAGATTCGTGAAAGTAATTCTTACAAAGTATTCAAAAGACATCTCGAATCTCACTTCCTATCAAAATACTAGACCTAATAATGGGATTTGCCATAGGTAACATACCGATCTTCAGTCTGCTCTTAATCGTTTTATCGAATGTATTGTTAAATATTACCGATTTGACCTATATTGTGAAATAAAGCATCAAATATCAAGTCAATTATCTCATTGATCAGTCTATTGCGAAACTAGGTTAAGTGAATTAGGCTAAAGATTATTGTACACCTTAGAATAATGTGATGGTAGGATGCCCTAGAAGTCGCTGAACTTATTCGGGCCCACAGGTAGCTATACTCTAATTTGACCATTGTATTAGCCTTAAAGAAACATTCTACCTCTGTATCACCTGTGGTAAATAAATTGTTTAAAATTGTTTAAATTGTTTAAATAAAGGAAATTTTTCCACAGTTAGGATAGAGCTTTTAATTTATGTGGCTACAGTTTTGATTATATTGAAGATCGATAACCTTTTAGTTCTAGTAGATTTGCATGCAGCCGTACCGAATTCAATTTTTCAAAAATCCAAATCCGTACCTGCGGAAGCACACAGGCAGTCGGTCCTGTTGTTGATCGTACGTCTGGAAGGGCAGAGTACGCTACGTAGTAGTACGCTGCCGCAGCCGTTAACGTCATGGTGTGTAGGTGACGTCATCCGGCTTGTTTGAAATGAAGCTTTCCATTGGCTAGTCGAATTAACGAATGTGCGCGGCTGTCCCCGTAGAAGTGACTTTACCTCCTTTAGTCTACCATGGCTCACGCCACGATGCTGGTCTATCCACACGTAAAATGGCAATGTCGTCATTCCGACATAGCCCGATGTACATTGTACACAACTGAACTTGTACACAACGGACGCCCGCATTCGCTTGGGTATAACATCTTTGTAACGAAAAAACGAACCAATTTTATGAGAATTGACAAATATAAGGGGAAGATGTGCAGCCGAAAAAGAGCGTTTCAAAAGCACCTCCAGTTCTCGTGACATTTTATCAGAAAAGCAACCCAAGTAAGGAAAAACGCAATGAAGACTCTGTAGTGGATCAACGGTGGAGATAGAATCTAAATATTTATTGTCTAAAAATCTCCTGACATGACTATTTACAATTATTGCCTAGGGATAACTATTATTTGAGAACAAAGACTGCAGCTTAGTAAATTCGACATGCAGGTCATTAAAATTTGAACAGATATTGTATGCGCGGTGTAATAAGGTTTTAATTGCATTAATTTTGAATTTGGAACTACAGAAGCTCAAAAACTCAAGCCCAGACCAGTAAATGTTTCTTTTCGAAAACCTTTCTTTTACGAGTAAATGTTTCTACGCTTTAAACTAAATAGAAAATCTCTTCATTCTTCGCATTTCTATAAGGCATGGCAGAAGAAGTTGTTAATCAACGAGTTGAATCAAAAGAATAGTTCAGTGAAATACTTGACAGTGAAGGTGGCGTCCGCAAGTGCCGATGTCGGAGCTTTTTTCTCGTGCTTTGATGCTTTTTGCATTCGTGGTTTTCGGCAGTCGCAGGACGAGTCTTTCAAGAGAACCACTCGTGAGACGCACAGGAGGAAGCTCGAGAGCCTGGGTGTTAAATGGGGATATTTGCCCTTGTGACCCGGACCAAGTGATTTTCAACCACAGTGCAGTTAGCTTACCTTCACGCACAAAGTTCTTATTAGCTTTTGGTTTGGACTTCTGTGTACCTGTTTTTAGGTTAGACTTTTATAAATGTTTTTTGTCATTTGAGAAATTGGCTAACGCAAGTAAGAAGTTAGATTGCTCAGACCAGTTCAGGCTTTCTGCAGGAGCTACGATCATTAGTATTCCGTAGTTTCCATAATTTTAAGCCCCACAAGATTTTCTCAGCAATATTTGAAAAACGCGATTTCGTTGCTCTCAAGGAATTGGGCCGAAATTAATCTGTTTTGGTTTGCAAGCCTGACAAGCGCCGGGGAATTGTCATTCTCGACACGAACATTTACAATCTAAAATGGAGACATTAGTTTCTGATGAGTCGAAGTTTCAAATTATATTAGACCCCTGGGAGAAAACGGTCATTCAAATTAAAGATTAAGTAAAATTTTTTTTGCGAAAATTGAAAAATATTAAAGTTTTGTCGAATGAGGTTTATTCTAAACTCTACGTGTCTGGTTCTTCTACGGGATTTTTGCGTGGTCTACCATAGATACACAAACCTGATTTTGTTTCTAAATTCCAGTTTCGGCCAATCTTTGCTGCGTGTAATACTCCTAGTTTCAATTTAGCAAACTTTTTAGTCCCTGTATTGAATCCTCTAACGAAAAATAACTATACGCTAGAAAATTCGTCACATTTTGTAAAGGACATTTCTTCTATTCAAAACTTTAATAAATACGTTATGTTCTCATTTGACGTGGAAAATTTATTCCCTATGTAATATATTAGGGTGTATAAATATATATTCCCTAATATAACATTGACTGAAACCATCAATGTTATTCTAAATGCCTTGTTTCAAGAGTCTAGTGATTTAATTTTAGGACTAGGTAAAAATGACTTTAAGCTCTGCTGGAACTGTCTGTAATGAATTCGATTAATTTTTGCCAGAAAACTGTACAAGCAGGTTGAGGGGTTGGGTATGGGACTCCCTTGGGACCAACGTTTGCAAACATCTTTATGTGCTACTGGGAGGCTATATGGCTCAGAGATTGCTCTTTGAATTTTAAACCTCATTTTTATCGACGGTATGTAGATGACACTTTTCTTTTATTCCGTGACCCTAGCCATGTTCCTTTATTTCTTGACTACCTGAATTCTAAGCATCCCGCTATTAAATTTACCAGTGAAGTGAAGAGATGTAAAAGTTTGCCTTTTTTGGATTCTAAGATCACTAAAATGGATAATTGTTTCAAGTCAACAGTTTCTCGTAAAGAAACATTTACTGGTCTGGGCTTGAGTTTTTTCAGCTTCTGAATAGTTACAAATTCAAAATTAATGCCATTAAAACCTTATTACACCGCGCATCCAATATCTGTTCAAATTTAATGACCTGCATGTCGAAATTACTAAGCTGCAGTCTTTCTTCTCAAATAATGGTTATCCCTCGGCGATTGTAAACAGTCATGTCAAAAGATTTTTAGACAAGAAATATTTAGTTTCAATATCCCCCGCTGATCCACAACAGCGTCTTTATTGCGTTTTTCCATACTTGGGTTGCTTTTCTGATAAAATGTCACGAGAACTGAAGGCGCTTTTCAAACGCTAGTTTTCGGCAGCACATCTTAGCCTTATGTTTGTTAATTCTCATAAAATTGGTTCGTTTTTTCGCTATATAGATGTTATACCTAAGCGAATGCGGTCGTCCGTTGTGTACAAGTTTAGTTGTGTACAATGTACATCGGGCTATGTCGGAATGACGACATCGCCATTTTACGTGAAAATTGCCCAGCATCATGGTGTGAGCTTAGGCAGCCGGCCCACTGAGGCGATGCGATAGATGAGACGTCGCACGAAAACCGAGCTCATCAAGTCGCATGCGACACTTTGAATCAGTACCGCCCACTGAAGCAACTCGTATCGCATGAGAACCCAATAAACATTTTGCATCGGGCAATAACTCGAGCCCTGGTTTGCAGCGCTAAACTGCTGATGATCTGCGCGGCAGGAAATTTTATGCATACAAATTCTAGTGACCGTAATGCTCTGCTATGTAATGCCCATTTGCCTAACATATCCTGGAAGTTTCTGCCATTGTACAGCACATCACTGTACTGTACATCGATCATACAGCGCTGATCGTTCCTGAACAAGGCATTTCAATTTTTCACTTGTGTCCAATTCCGGTTGGGAGGCCATCAAAGAAAAGTTTAGCTCGTACGTGATATCCAACAGCCAGGCATGCTCAAGCCTGGAAGTCGTTGGTCAGTGCTAGCTGCAAGCGGTATGGATGCCAAGCAGAGCCATATTTTTGTGTTTCATGTCCCGCAGCATTTCATAGAAAAATCTTACTCATTTCAATTGGCATGTACGAGTAGTATAACTATTTAATGTCTATTTTAGTTATTTGCGGGTTTTTAAACTTTTAGGAAGGTTTTTTTTGCGAAATGGTATATGTTTCATAAAAATTGTGGCTAATATATGAGAAAAGCATCTTTATACATTGTCTACCTAACGCTGTCGCCCAAGCATGCATCACTTTTAAGAGAAAAATTTCTTGCATTCTCCTAAATAATTCCCTATTAATTGTTGTTATATTCATCCATATGAAACCAAAATGACGTTATGACAACCTGCGCAGAAGCTAGTGACCATCGCCTCGTCGGACGAAAAATGCAACATGCAGCATTTTCGTGCGACAGACAAATGAGGAGGAATGAAGGCAGGAGTCGCATCGCCTCAGTGGGCGGTGAGCTATTCAACACTTTGCAATTCCTACGGTGCTACAAATGAGCCATACGATTTCGCAAGGCGTCGCACCAATCCCATCGCCTCAGTGGACCTTAACGGGGAATCGACTTAAGGCCCGTTAACACTAGGGGCGTCACACGGGCGTCAAGCGCCTCACCGCCCCTGTGTGCAGCAGCTACGTGCGCTTCAGGCGGGCATCCGAGTGATTGACCAGCTAGCGATTCACAGCCGCCCTGCCTTTTGCAACACAGGTGCTGCACTCAGTGGGTTTCTGTCCGTGGTAGAGTGAGGTAGTCTATGCGTTAACGCATCAGCTTGAACTATGGAGAGCAACCCCACATTTGTATGGTCTCGCTCTCTAGTAGAAACCTCAATCGAACTATACAGAGCTCATGTCATTTATGTATTTAAAATAATCTTTTCACCTTAGCTTATGTGTTTTAAGTACATTTTGCAATACAAAACTGGGAATTACGTCAATCTTTGTTTTCATGAAAATTTTGTGTCAAAATTTCAACCATTCTACACTTGTCATAATATAAGTTTTTCTATTTTGCCATCACGAGGAATGAACTGGAAATGTGACTTATTTTTTAAACCAAATATTGATTTAACAACGGAATTGTTTTGAAAGGATTTAAAAAACAAAATGGAAAAACAAATTGTTTCATCAACCTTCAAAAAGTCATCCTTCAATACAGCTTCGCATGTTTCAATAACAATTGAACTCAATGCAGATTTTGAATGCAGTCTTGTTTAGTTTCGAAAATCCAATTTATTTTCAACTGAAAGTTCTCTGAAGATGTGAGTGTATGAACACCTCTCATCTCTTCTCTGCAACCATTTTTTGACCCAAATGCTGCGATGCCTACCTTTTTTCTCTTCACAGCAGCACACCCTAAAATAATTGCCCAGAGCTCTTCTTCACTCACATCCATCCTCACAGGTGTCTAGATGCCGACAAGTTGTGTGACAGGCGCGTGTATCAAAAAATGAGTGTGAACAGTTGTGGGCGTCAAGCACTGCAGCAAGCGCGCGTCAAGCGCTTGCCCAACCCTGTCGTTGCCCCGGTGTAAACGGGCCTTTAGGCAGCCCGGTCATTCTTCTGTCCGCCTTCATGCGGAGCAGTGCAGTGCCCGTGTGTCTGAAGATGATTTCGAAATTTTATGTTCTGCTTCTAATGATTTGGATTTGAGAATTTTAGAATCATTGTTCATAGCTAAAGACAAACCGGTTCTTAATAATGCCACCAGTTCATTCCCTTTGCAAGTTTATATTTAGTTCATTTACTTGTAGAATAGAAAAAATTTGAATAACATTGCAATTTTAACAGTTTTCATTGTAAATTTCAGATCTGACTTACTGATGATGGAGCTGGACTCCGAAACGTTTAAGCAAAATAGGACTACTAGTTTTTTAGTTTCTTCACTTTTATAGATTAGGTGTGTGAAGAAAGGAGTAAAATTAAAATGATTTCACTACGTGCTGTGTTCTTCGTTTGCAAGTTCCTGATGCACAACGAAGTAGTAATGTATGTATTTCATGAAATTTGTTGTAAAATTTAGTTTATATATTTATTGTACATAATTCCAGGCCTTTGTGATATCAGTTTTAAATTGAGTAAATTTGAGCGTAAAGTTGTTTCTGTCGATGCCCTTGTTTGATTTGTTACTATTTTTGAATCCATCGTACATTTCCCTAGGTATTCGCTCTTCGTAAAATAGAGCTACGTTCGCTTGACGTTTCTTTACATCAGTTGGATCTGAGATGGAGATATTATCGAGCAGTGTAGCAAATTGTGACGAGACACGTGTTGGCTTCCTGATTATTAGGAGAGATCTAGACTGTAAGACATTTGCGAAATTTGAGATTTGTTCGCAGCTATTATACTTCAAAATTAAAATAACAGCAGATTATTATACATTTGTAAAATGAGTTTTTTTGCGACACAATGCGATGGAGTTTATTCAGGAAAAATACCAAACTGGCTGTTGAGACCTATACATCGTTCCTAGTATAATCTTTTTCCTTTTTTTAGTCAGTTGTGTGAATAGCATTTCGATACGGTCCCAATTCATAGTTGCACTTGCCATGATTCTTGAATCCATGGTGGCTATGAAAGTTCTACATTTGAATCGTGTCGATAGTTGAGTCATCTAGCCAACTTTCGGGGGAGCTAAGAACGTTGAAGTAGTAATTTAGCTCAGAGATAGTACAAGTTATTTAATCTATTTTCGGATAAAGCGACCCACAGTTCAAACTCAACATCGATAAATCAATATCACTTATTCCCATCGACTCATTGAATTTTTGAATAATAGTATATTTACAGTTACTAGTTTCATTTAGGTTTGGATACAATGTATTCAAATGATTGAGATCTGAGCCAATATCATAAAACATAACAACATGATCAACCATTAAAATGGACTAACAGAAGGTAAATCCGATGTAAAAATATTGCAACAAAATCCCAGCATAGATAAATATGAAGATGATACTGCTTGAAAAAAGTTAAATTATACTAAATTAAAAATTGAAAAAAGAAATAATGACACTGAGAAGATCAGCCTTCAGACTTCACACAAGAATACACGCACTCAGCTCATGAACAAGAACATTAGAGTGTACGAGTAGAAATTATATGGTGCAGGAGAAAAAGCTAGCTTACACGAAGTAGTACTCGCACAAAACACAACAGGTGTAACAAGAGATGAAATAGATTAAATTCGAAGTTATGCGATATCATTTCTAGCATAAAGACTTTGAATGTCGAAATGAATTCTTTTTGGGGTTTAGTAATATAGGTTACTTACAAATAAGAACCTAAGCGGCAAATTTATATAAAAAAGTGAGTTGAAATCAAAGGAAAATGTCTGGTCTGAATGCCTCGGATATGCAGAAAGGCGGTTCTGGTGAAATGAAAGAAAAGATCATGTTTTTAGTGAGCAAAATTACATTTTATCTGACTAATGGTCAATATAATATTAATTGCACATAGCTGCTTTTGAGGACATGCTCAATTGCTGCAGCATATTTTGATCGAGCTCTTCAGGTGTGTTGATCGCTTGACGTATTGAGGTCGTTTGTTCATGAATCTTAGAAGAGAAGACGCTGACATTTCCCTCCAGAAATTTTATGATTCCAATTTTCTCTTGGAATATTCTTCTAGCTAGAGTGCACATAATGTTAGCTCGCGAAGGTATCAGATTTTCACTTATAAAGAATTTTGGTTTAGTCACACGACAAGCCGTCAAAACTTCGTACTTAATTTCGTACTGTCTAATTTCGAAAGTTATTTTTCTTTGATCCTCGTTTCCAGTTGTAGGTTTTCCCTATTCTATTTGTTGTAGTGATGCAAGTGTTACTGTGGTTGATGTTGATTTTGTCTTTCAGTAGTTTACGAATTGTTTCCTTACATTCTTTACCTGCATTTGATGACGGTTGTACCCCACAGATAAAACGAGTTTTGTATTTCATTTAAAAACCAGCGTTTAATACCACTCTAGAACATTAGTTGTCTGATTTACCAACAAAGTGAAGATTCTATGTTTCAGAACTTAAAATAATATAGGAACAATTCCAAATTCCTACCTAGTAACCATAATATGATGAAAATTATCATTCGCGCTAACTCAACGAGAGTTTGCTACCTATTTTCTTAACTCAAATTTGCCCACAACGTCCTTCACGTGCACACAAGTCCGAGCCAAAATCACAATGCCCTGAAGTAATCGTTTTCCCAGCTATATATCTATCAGACTGTTAATTTAAGGAGGTCAACCCAGGGACTCTCATGCCCAATGGGCCATTTTTGTTTCTTTGTTGAAAAAGGATCCTTTGGTGGTGGGATATGGTGCCCTAAAATTGTATGGGGCTACGGGCATTAGATCCTCCCCAAGAGGGGGGTGTAAGGGGACCAAAAAACATGAATTTTTGACCCCATTTAAAAAGAAGACATAACGTAAAAAGAGAATTCTGAAAACGTCAGTTTCTTTGCAATGTTACGAGGATTTCAAAACTGTTTTTAATTTGTTCTAGCATAAAAACTCAATGACTTCTATAATTTTGGAATATCCATAAACATGTACCAAAAAACTAATGTTTGTATTTTTCAAAACAAAAAGGCCTAAATCAAAAAAGTTACATGGATGAAATATGTTTTTTTAAAACAAATACATATACTGGCCAAATTTCAGACGAATCGGATCTAAATTTAAAAATCGATGGGACTTAAGGAAATGAACTAGATTCATGATTTATTTTTTACTCTGCTCAAACGATTTAGAGTGTTTTCACAAAATTCTTGTTCTAGGAAAACGTTCAGGAAACCTTGCATTACAGAATTTTATCTTTACCCATGGGGCGTTCACTAACATCGAAACACTTTAATCAATTTTGAAGTAATTACCTCTCTGCAACTTTTCACCTATCCGACTGAATTTAATTACATTCTGAAACTTGCGTCTAACAACTCCAATCTAAAGTTTGCTACTTCAATACTGAAACAAACACATTTGCTTATTCAATAATCTAGTTTCGCAACGAATCAACGCCGTGTAATTGTTTAAAACTTGTGTAAACTTCTATGCGTAGCAGTACATAGACGTGAACCATTATTTACAATGCCGATGACATTTATGTCGGCATCTCATAAATACTGTAATTTGTTCAGCAATTATGTTCAAAAACAGCACCAACAAGACAAACAAATGAACCCTGGTATCACGATCTGTAACATTCTAAAACCTTCTAGCTAAAACTTTTTTACCAAAAATCAATAAAACCAAATTTTATTATCGTAAACTTTCATAGAATAGAAGTTTTTGTGACGTTAATTCAAAATAAAAATTTGCTAGTAATAATGTGTAATTCAATATCATCCTTTAAAACAATAAACAGCTAATATCTCATAACCTCGGTTTTTTGCGTAAAATTTAATGGAAACAGGGTGTTTAAGAACATGAGGTTCAAAATTGTACACTAAGTTGAAAATGTCCAAATAAACACTTTTTCTTCAATGATATTTCCAAAAAATAAACTGGTTATTGTTTTAAAGGATGAAATTTGATTACACAATTATTCGCAATATTTATTTTAAATTGACTTAACAACAATTGTTGAAATGTTTTCCACCTACATCAATGCACTTTTCAACTTAGCTTTAACGACTGCCGAATAATAGAAACACGTCTGGTATTTTAAAAATCTCACCAGCAGCCACTGCAATTCTGGCCACGAGATCTTCAGATTCAATGTGTGTATCATAAACAAGGCTAAAACTTTTACCAAATATCACTAAAACTAAATTTTATTAATGTAAACTCTCATAGAATAGAAGTGTTTGTTACTTAAATTCAAACTAAATATCGCGAGTAATTGTGCAATTTAATTTCTTCCTCTAAATCAATAAACAGCTGAATCTCAAAAATCCGAAATTTTTACGAAAATTTCCTGGAGGAAAAAGTGTTTATTTGACCTTTTTCTACGTAGTGTGCAATCTTTTACCTATCGTTATTAAACACAATATATGTAAGCAATAAGAGTGCATTCCGTGTAATAGTTGCGTAACAATTTTAGCTAACGCGAACGTTAATTTCAAAGCAATCTTGTTACACTTTATTTTGAAAATCCTCATCCCTTTCCACACACAGTGTCAGTTGAATAATAGCTTTTTGGCTTGAATCTCAAAATTGAAACTCAAAATCATTGTTTCATTATAGAACCACAGCTGCATACTCTACTATAAGAGGACTCTACTCTAAGAATTTTCCATATTGACAATACTGAAAACCAAGCACAGAGCACGCCTACAAGTGGACAACAACATGAGTTTGGCACCAACATTGGATCTTTTCCAGATAAGCCCCTCCACTAAGCAACACATAAGTTCACACACTTGTATCTTTCGAAATAATGCACCTATCGACGTCGAATTACTCTCAAACAAAAGATTAAAACATTCTTTCGCTTGAGAGTAACTTGAAGCCTATTGGTGCATGATTTCTAAAGTTACAAGTGGGTGAACTAATGTGTTGCATTAGTGGCGGGGCTTACCTGAAAAAAATCCAATGTTGGTGCCAAACGCATGTCGTTGTCCACTTGTAGGCTTGCTCTGTGCTTGGTTTTCCGTATTGTCAATTTGGAAAATTCTTTTTCACATAAGTAGGTTATGGCAATTGCCAAAATGCATTTCATAGTCTTCTCAGCCACAGCATGATATTCGGTTCTTGAGTAGATTCAGAACTCTGTCAATGGAAGGGCGGAGAACTTTATTTTCATTCCCCGATCATTTTATGGTTCAATGAGTTCCTCTTGCGACGTCATATTAAGATGTGCACCTACCCCGGCTGCGACAGGGTTTCTACTCCAGTTCAAGTGGGAATTTTCCAGTTCAGGGTAATCCTCCCTGAAGTAGCCTTTCGGATGAGATAGATGGGACACAATGATGGTGGTGGTGTCTTCACTTGATGTCATACACACTTGGTGATGAAATGGGAACATTTCAGTGACTCCTTCCTGGCATTTGCTTTCCCACAATAAAAGTTTTTGCATGAATGCAAGTACTTTGTCCCACACATTCAAAATGCATAATTCAAGACCTTGCATGCTCTTGTTTAGTACTTTTAGATGTTGAAATATGTCTGACAGATATGTTAGCTTTAGCATCCATGACTTATCCTCCAAATAGATACAAAGATTTGATTTATGTGGCGAAAGAAAAATAGCTAACCCTCTCCGTAGTGCAAAAACACAATTTAAAACTGCCCCACTCGTTAACCATCGCACTTCAAAGTGGAGCAGCAAACCATGAAAATCAGCATTCATTTCTCGACATAGGGCTTCAAAAAGTCTATCGTTCAGGATGTGCTTTTACGTAATCCACTGTTTCGCAACAATCTGCAGAACCTGATAGAGTTCATCATCAATGCTCTTTGCACCAAGTGCCTCGCGGGGGAGCATGCAGTGTGTGCTGACGACATTTGGGGCCTTTTCTTTTATGAAAGAAAAGTTATTAAAAGTTGCAGAATATTTGGATAATTTGCCAAATGCAGTTTCGTTAATTATCAATAGTTTGCTACCGATATACTGTCATTTCTTTATAATATAACAACATTTAGTGAATGACATCTGCGCACAACGCGAATGTGTATCAGCCAGACCGATCAGACAGCCAGAGCCTTTTGGACTTGGGACCAGAATGCCTGTCAAAAGACTCACGATAGTGACAGTTGGAGTGGCGAAGGATCGAAGTTGCTACATTGCAAAAAATTCAAATAGCGCTAATGATATTGATTTGAAAATAAGACACAGAAAAGCCTACCAAAACATAGGCATAATTCAACATTTTCACACTCACCAGAAATCCACAACGCACATTCTGGAAAACATAACACACATAACACAGAAGTAAACTCAATGATCCAATTAAGCTGGTAGCAATGGTGAGCCAACAAAACTAAGTGAAATATAATGGCATGTATAAAAATGTAGTAGAGAAGTATTGGCTGCTTGCGCAATAAAACATCGATACCACCTACTATAATGATAGAGATTCAGTGTTGCATATTTTTAATACATTTTTTCTGGAGTTAATTTTTTTCATTGTGTCGTGAACCCCCTTGGATCTTCTCTGGGACCCCCAAGGGTCCTGGGACCCCAGTTTGGGAGCCACTGCTATAAGCAAAACACTCATTGAGATGAATTAATTCATTTATTGTGATATCCGATTCACAAAAAAATTCCCATCACTAACAGTCTAAAACGTTGTAACAACGTAAGGGTAATCTTCATATGCAATGATCTTACTCAAACAATGTGAGAAGAGCTTACCTAGGTTTAATAAATGATACATTTCCAGTGAAATTTTTTATACTCGAGCTTTACAGGAAATGCGGTAATGAGAGTATTTTAGCTCTAGTATAACTCCTCCAGAAGTAACAAAACGACCGTAATTCAAACATGAAGTGCTCTTCTGGATTACAGTCAAATAAAAAGAAATGCAAATCTCTGATAAGGAGATCAAAATGACGTCTTCGGCTGCAGTCAAAAATTGTTGAACAATGTTTTCGCATTCCATGGTTTCAAATAAATACTTTCTTGTCCTGTTACTGCTGGATGGTATAAAAAAATTTAACCCTTTCATACCCAGACGTTTAACTATAAGCGAGTCTAAATTACCGTAGATCAATGGGTTTCAAAGACTCTAAAAAAATGCCGAATTAGATTC
Source organism: Platorchestia sp. MABIK (assembly GCA_014220935.1). Taxonomy (NCBI): domain Eukaryota; kingdom Metazoa; phylum Arthropoda; class Malacostraca; order Amphipoda; family Talitridae; genus Platorchestia; species Platorchestia sp. MABIK. The sequence goes on along the minus strand of JACJUY010002454.1, from coordinate 92,198 downwards.
CGACAATTTTCTGAGGAAATACCACTGAAACGCCTCAACTGGATTGAGAATCAACACAAACTTTCGATAACGTCAAGTCCCACATAATCGGTCAGAAAGTACTCGGTCGAAATGCATGTAACCCACCGAACCGTGAAGCGAAAAATTGTTATCGACTAGAAAATTGGAGTAGATGAATAAGTTTGCGTCTCATCGACTAAATGGTACACAACGAAACCATCTGATCAAGATGTGCTTCTGGTTCATTTCTAAGTGAATTTCTAAGTGAATGAATAATGCCACATAATTGTAGCATGTTATCAAACGCTTAAATAGAGAAGCTGTCAGTAGCCTGTTTTTAGAATTTTTCAAGAGACCAGCCCATGCCTAACTTCTAAAGTGAAAGCCTAAGTGGCAGCTCGAATGTTCACTGTTCAATTTAACTCCTAGTCAGAGAAAATCAGACAACATTTTTCGCAACGAAAAGTCTAAATAGCTTCTTTTTCTTGAAGAATTTGGCGCTTACGTGTGGAACTATTAAACAAGACAAAACAAGTATGAAGGGAAATTCTCTACCGGTCAAAACCAGAAGTTATTGAGCAGCCTTTATGAAGAAGGATTTGAAAACTTGATTTATAACTTATTCTCAAATAATTGGATAATCATTGGTAGATGAAGGGTATTAGATCACAAGTATATCATAAGTTAGTCCAGGGTTTCATAGTCACAACGTTAGTGTTCTAATGAGAAAAAGGAGAGAGACGCTAATTTAGAACGGAACAAAGTAAACAGAAAATTAATGCACAAGGTGTATTCCCACGCCCTGATCATCCCAGTTAAAAATCGGCGCAGTGTTGTTGCATTGTCGGTGAAGTTTACTGCAGGTGTCAGTAGCGTGCAGCGAGAGCGGTAGCGCAGCGTAGCAGCCGAGACGTCCGCTGTTGGGGCATGTCTTTGCTGTGGTGGCCTCGCGTGTCGGTGCGGGAAGTGCTGCGTTGATCTCCAGAAAGCGGCCCGAACTGCGCTGACACGTTGTAGGCCCCCACTCAATTATCGTATCCACGAGCACAATAGAAGCTTACTGCAGTGAATTATTCATCCGAAAGTATTATAGTTCATAGCAGCTGCCTCGACTGTGAGCGGGTCTCAGATTTGTTAGGTTAACGAAAAACAGTTTTATTTCCAAAAATATCCCTGTCATTCTCTTCTACACATGAATTTCAACAGGAATCACAATTTGTTGCAAAACATAAGACAACAAAATCAACGTGAACTTTTCGGAAACCCTATGCTGAATGTAATATTTGTTAGTGTGTACTTAATTGTGCCAAAACGACAAATTATCACAATCTAGTTAGCCTAACCCCAAAATGCAATGTATAAAAACAATTTTAGACCGTAATGCAATGCGAAGGCGAGCAGCAAACTATTTGAAGCCGACATTACTAAGAGTATAGATTAAAAAACTCCAAAATGCTTTTGCATGATGTGCTATGAAAATTAGGGCTACCATTGTACAGTATCAACTGCCAGGGAAAGTTAAAATTGGACGTATTAAACTAGATTTCAGAAAACACTTTCCATACCCTGACAGCCTTGAAAAAATTAAAAACAATCCGCTAATAGACCACGGAAAATGCACAACTCAGCGTGAGAAATTACGCATCTATCTGAAGCACTCATCCATCTAAGAGTTTATTTTTACAAATGAAACATAAATAATCACAAATAGAGTTCGAATGACAGTGAAAGAAATTGTACCAGAAAACTGATATGACACAGAAGAAATTGGATTTGTTACAATGATTGAAGCAGCGCTTACATGCTATTTAGCTCACACATGGTCGTTTCACCTGTTTCCAACACACTCGTCCTAGTACTCTACATCCTATTAAATTTGGAGGGCAAATATGCAGAGTGGCCTAACCCACAAAATCCTGAATTTTAGGACAGTGATAAGCAAAGTGGGATAAGCGACAGCGTTTCACCTACATACTGAACAAGGAATTACTCAGTCGTTTATGCCACTCTGGCGCAAACAAAAGAGTGGGGCTTCCTGCCTGGCTGTGGCATAATCGCAGCAGCAGGTGCATGTTACCATGACAACGATGAGCTGTTGCATCACAGTACAGAGTTGCATCATGCTTGTACTACATCAGTTTGACGGCAAGCTCATTCGCATTGCTGCCGAAATTGGTACGTTCGTAACATTGGTAACATTTGGTACGTTCTGTTCCAAATGTCACTTTGTTGAAATTGTTGTTCAACGTTAGCCTGAAGCGGCGAATTTTGGCACGTTTCAAAGATTTTTGTAATATGTTTAAGAAATTAGACACTATCAATAAATTTTAGCCTTTTTTTGGCAATTACCAAACTTTTTGTGTAAATGGGAGGTAAATTAAACGAAATGTGTGATCAAATAAAGTGATGCAACGCGTTTGTTACCAGTTAGAAGTTTAGAGCTCATCGCATCGTCACCAGTGCAGTGCTGCACTTCTACAGTCTAAAGTTTTATGTGCACATTTGAAATAAATATAGAGTGTTAACAATTTCAGTGCAATGCTAGCTTATAATTTACTATAATTGCTTATCCATGATATCGTTTAGTTAACTGAGACTGACAAGCATTTGAGTAATGAGTATGCTTGATCAGTTCTGCACTCGTCGAGTATTGGTTCGGCTTCTCCACATTTGCTGTGGCTTATTCCCCGCCTAATTTACCGTCACCTGTCAGTGAGATTGTGAGAGTCAGTTAGGCCACTGTCACACGGAGACCAAATGGTAACGTTTTATCATAATCATCTACAGTCAACGGCACTACGCGGGTCTGTCCAGGGCTACGAAACAGTCACATTTCAGCCTTAGTTTGACTAAACTAGTTCGAAACTAAGGCGAAAATCTGACGGTTTCGGGGCGCTGGACAGACCGGAGTAGTGCCGCTGACTGTGGACGATTATAACGAAACGTAATCATTTGGTCTCCGTGTGACGGCGGCCTAATGCAGTTACTGAGTGGAATGAGTTCCTCATTGTGTTTGTCGCGCATTGGTTTAAAAACTAATGTTTTGTTGCTTTTTATTGTTCTTCAATCAATAAGCGTTGAGAAATAATGAGTTTTAAGAAAGCCAATATTGAGGATTCTTCCGATAGTGAGGACAGTGATGTTCTGAGACAGAAACAGAATGTTAAATTTGAACGGAAAATTTCAGTAAAATTACAAATGGTTGAGAAATATTCATTGTGGCTACAAGTCAGCAAACGAAACTCCAGCATAGGGTATTGCAAATTGTGCAATAGTTATAGTGAGATAGCCGGCAGCTTAAGTCAAATAAAAGGACTCGAGAAAACTGATAAGCGTAAATGCAATGCGAAGGTTGATGGCAAATTGATTAAAGTCACTGATTTTATGAGAAGTAAACCGTCAGATCACCAAAACAAAGTAGCATCCGCAAAACTAAAATTGTGTGCCTTTATTGCCTAACATAACCTACTCCTTGCTCGTTTAAATAATTTGCCTGTTCTCATTTCTAAGGTACGTTCTGACTCAAAATTAGAACAAAAACATCATGAGCGCACACACGAAAGGAACTAGCATTTTTTCATATACAGGGTGGCGCATAAGTAACGCACCCTTTTACAAAATTAATAAAAACAACTATGAATGGTATAACGATAGCGTTAATTGCAAACGATAGAGGAACTCTTAAAGTTTATTTACATGTCGTATCCTGTCTACAGATACCCAGTGTATATTGTGGTAATAAATCTTTAAAATATACCTGCAAAAGGGTGCGTTACTTATACGCCACCCTGTATAATAGATCCTGACTCCTGATGCTTTAAGGGTACCATCTGGAATTTTGACCTTTTTTCGTCCGATTCGCTTGAAAATTGGTCAGTATGTGTATTTTTTGAAAGTAAACCTTTTTTACGCGTGTAATTTTTTCAATTTAGGCCTTCCTTTTTTTTGTTTTTTACGAAAAATGAGTTTTTTCATTTATTTTTATGTATATTTCAAATTGTATTAACTCATTGAGTTTTGATGCTAGAACAAAACCAAAGACAGTTTTAGAATCCTTGAAACATTTCTAACAAAAGTAATTGAGTCAATTTTTTAATTTTGAAAAAAAAATTTGGTGATGTGCGAAACTTTATAATAATAATTGTTTGAAATGTTATAAAGCTTCGCATATCACAAAAAAATTATTTCAAAATTTAAAAATTGACTCGATAACTTTTGTTAGAAATGTTCCAAGGATTCTAAAACTGTCTTTGGTTTTGTTCTAGCATCAAAACTCGATGAGTTAATACAATTGGAATGGTATAAATGTATCATTATTCATGAGAGGCCAAAAAGCAAATATACTATTGAATTGCAATATCACTGACAATTTATGTACATGAATGCAGTTTCTTTGATCAATTTTTATGTGCAAATAATGTGCAATTTTTTCCTTGTAAATTCCAATGTAACATAAGAAATATCGTGTATAAAAACATATAGAAATATATTTTATTTGAGTACTCACCATGTAGCTCATATATAGGTCCGGGATTTTCAACTTTTGTCGTCCCATTCGCTTGAAAATTAGTCAGTACATGTATTTTTTGAAAGTAAACCTTTTTTACCCGTGTCATTTTTTCAATTTAGGCCTTACTTTTTTTATTTTTTTACGAAAAATGAGTTTTTTCATACATTTTTATGTATATTTCAAATTGTATTAACTCATTGAGTTTTGATGCTAGAACAAAACCAAAGACAGTTTTAGAATCCTTGTGTAGCCTAAAATGAAGAAGTGTAGCCTAAAATGTGAGGATCCTCTCGATGAAGAAGCGAGGTGGAACGGATGATGGTAACCACGACACCGGCCACACTCAAGAGGAGGTCCTACAGTACGGCTTAATATAATGAAGAGAAGTAAAGATGGTCCAGTAACGTGGAATGAGCAACGACGCTGATGCTGTCGCAGAGATTACAAAGTCTCTTTTTCTTCGTTGTATTCAAGAAGAAAAAAACTTGATTGTGAAGAACACCGAATGATTGCGCCCTTTTTACAATTGTATTTTAATTAAAGATTTTACTTTGATTTAAATTTCTAAATTTTGAAGGGAGAATTTTGTATAAAAAATTCGTTTGCCGTATATTAATACCCGAAGAAAAACATTAGTTTTCCTATAAAATTGCCCTCAATTTTTTGAGTTTTGATGAGATCCTTCAGTACAATATTTTTTAGCATCACTTTTTGGTGCGGTACATTTTTTAAAATATTATCCATAGACTGTTGCCTCCATTGTGTTGATATCTACTTCAAATTTATCATGACACTTTGAAGTATTAATTGCCTGCTAGCTTGTTTTCTCTGTTGAAAACAAAAGAAGAAGCTAAATTTCACTTTATATGAAAGCAACATTGATTTCAATCAAGATTTTCAAAGTAATGATCTCAGAAAACAAACTCAAACACCCTTACCTGCTGAGGTGATAAAAAGTTTTCTTCAACAAAAGGGAACCATTTCCAGGAGTTTATTGTTGAAACTGAAAGAATTTTCTTTAGTAAGAAAGAGAAAAAATTTATCGACCATTGATACTCTGTGTAAAATAGAGCGTAATTTTAGGCAAAAATTATCTATTGAAATTTAATACAGTGGAAAAGAAAACTGAATTTTAATAATCTCATATGATGCTCAAAGAGTTGTTTCTGATTCCTTCGTCCTCCAAAAAACAAAAATGTATTTAGAGTACACTTTCATTACTTAAAAAATGAGACAAAGATATGTTCAGGGAATAAGAGTAATATTTCCTGATGTTATTCATGAATATCTTTTGAACAGTATGGAATTGTTATTTTATTATTTCGTTCACTTTCACATTTTCTACATCACGAAATAAACGTGCACCGCAAATTAATAATTTGTGTAACATAGGTTCATTTATCAGCCAAATACCGCACTACACTGTTGGTGCGATTTTCATTAGCCGGCTGAGCTTTTGCAGTTGTCATATCCTCCTTCGTCATTTTGAATAAGAATTTACTGCAAAAAAGTAAGCGCTCATCAACGCAGATATTTATGTCGGTAAAGCTCAATTAGTTACCTCCACATATTCAACGTAGTCATAGATGAACGTATTTTGATCAATGTCAAAATATGATGGCCTAGGGATGAAAGTAAGAATTGTCATACTTCTTGTAATGTATTTCGCGTGGTAAATTTGACCTCCGCTGACCTCGGCAGTCGAAAATTCGAGAAACGGCTAAGCTGCTCAGAGATTATAAATTTTACACGATCAAATGTTGTCAAGAAACATTAATTAAAAAGTGTTCAATTCAAGTGTGGTACTTGGAATGTACCTGATAAATTAACTTGAAATATATGTCATTGGGTATAAACACTTGATTTCATTGAGAGCAAACGTAAAACCATGTGGTTTTTCACCAAAATAATGGGTTAGATTTCGAAAGTTTTTCGGCTTTAATTTACTTAATTATATTTCTCAGTTATTTCACGATGGCCAGGATGAACAATTTATTTGTGATCACATCCAGAGGTCTAGGATTTACAGATAAAAAGCCATGAATAAATGTTTTATTGATTTTGGGTCATATTATTCAGATCGGTTCGAACTGCAATACTTCAATGCGTGGCTTCATTAGTGAAAAATTTACTCCCATGAATATATTGTTTGGATGAGGAATGGCAGACAATGAGTGCTCAATCAGTAAATGCACATAATTTGAAATTTATCAAAGAGCAGCAGGTTTATCTTGGTGAACCTCGTTTGTAATCTAATTATTTTTCATGGATTTAAAAATTACATACTCATACAATACATATATCAGATCTAAAACACATAAGTAATCGATTGAGGCCTTATGTAAAGAAATAGTGTTCAGTCATAGTTTCAATGTAATAAATATTCCACGAATAAATATGCAATGTTTACGTCAGAGCCCAAGTACTACTCTTCGTAAATTTCTGAAAAGGAGGAATATTAATGAAACTAAACATAACCCAGTAGCAATACTGCACTTGCACATAGAGAATCAAATCAGTTTTGTACGCGGTTATTCTGCAGTAAAAGACTTATTATATTTCCAAGTCCAAATCAAACATTATGTAACAATAGATATTGCAAAATCATGAATTGAACACAAAGTTCATCTGCCTCCCTAGATTCACTGAGAACGAACTGCACGCCCTGTTTTTGGCTGCGTCAATGAAGCATAAGTATTTTAGAAGGTACGAATGACTCCATGAGTACCATCAATTTTCTCCATACCATCTACAAGCTCAAACAACTTTAACATCGTCTTGAGTCTGGTGGGATGATTAACTTCAAGTCAGGTCTCAACGATGTGTATTAGCACACTTAATATTCGACACTTGCTCAAGAAAAGATAATCTGAAATTTACCAAAGTTACGAAAAAACAAAACACGACAATGCGATTGTAACGCAGATTAATTGTAGCATTTAAAGCAAGTAAAACAATCAAACGCACTGTCAAGACTAACTATGACGTTGGCCCAACGTCAAGTCTTAGTTAGGACTAAGAGTCGAGGCGATCAGCTAAACTGTCTCGCTTTGCACTCATCGCAGCCCATCTTGTCATTCGCGGTAAAGTTAAGCAACAAAGAATATCGGCATAGGACAAATTTTATCTATTTAAATAAAATTGTGAACACCTTCGGTGGAACAAATGGAAAAAATTGCCAACATAATTACCGTATATTAGATAGCTGAAAATTACAATAACTTGAGATTCATAGGCCACACACCTGGCAGTTTGGTCTGTAGGTGATGAGGCTCGGCTGATGTGAGCGAGCCAAGACCATTTTCAAAATTAAATGGACTATGCTCTGCACCATCACAAAATGTGGTCACTGTTCCGCAGCTTCATTACTTTTTACTACACAGCAACCTTGACGCCGAATAAAGTCACTGAGAAACATATTAGCAATAAATTGTGATGTTTTGGGGATTAACTCGCCTTGGCAAAAATGACCTTAAAAACAAATCAGCTGACATCACGCCTACGAATACATTACTAACTAATGGCAATTGCATGTGAATAGATTACTGGAGTGCGGAGCAACAACACAACCAGATTTCCATTTTTTGCATTTGCAGCCGTTGGAAAAATTTGTCATGAATTCTGGAAACAGGAGTTTAATTGGATTTTTGGAACATTCATAGATTATTTCATTTGGATTGAAACGTTTAAATTGGTATGAATCAAATTAAGGACAGAGACGAGTGAAATAAATTATAGTATTAAGTACGTGCAATAAATATTTTTGAGGAATTCAGTATGAAATTGAAAATATGATTGGTTTCACGTCTGCAGTATGATTGAACGTAATTATTAAAAAATTAAAAGAATTCCACTGTAGGATATATGTTTTTTTAAATAATGATAACTCATGAGATTTATTTAAAAATTATGTCTAACGATTACTGACGGCCACAATTTTCGCCCATCACCCCAAAGGTAATTGACATCGATTGTTTAGTATCTTGATTTTGATTTTCCTGTCAATGCTTGATGAGTACCACAATCATTAAACGGATAAAGTGGATTAATAATTTCATGAGTTTTGTTGTTATAACTTTCTGTTTGGAAAATAGTGACATTTTGAATTTTTAGTTTAACTTTGATATTAATTTGCCTGTAGAAGTGTGATGGAGTGCAAAACTTTAATTGTGAGCCAAACATAATTTTAAAAATTATTACTTTATTTAGATCAGCTTAACAGATAATTTTTTGCCATTGCAGATAAACTAGAAAATGGTACAGAAAATAAGAGTCGCCGTCGCAGTCTATGCATGAACACAAGTGTAGTTCATCACGTCTCTCAACCAGCAGCTGCGTTGGCAGTGTTCCTGCCCAAGTTCTCGCTGCGCTGAGCTGCGAGTGGCCACCAGCGGTTCGCTGCAACCAACGCTGTGACGCAATGTACTTCGCCGAACCTGCGCTAAATTCCACTTACTGCGCCCAACTACGGGGAACCATTAGAGATATTGGGCCGATTTTTAACTGGGATAAAAATGTGAGATTGGAAGAAGTGTACGACGCAAAATGAAATTGAGAAAGGAAAGTCATAGGAGCAGGAAGAAACAGATATAAGAACATGAAATGGCCCATAACGAAGCAGAATCTCATTTCACTTCAACAAATGGAAGGCCTACCAATTCTTCAGCCCAGGGACTCACATTTTCCCCCTGTGAGTGCTAATTTCCAAAAATGATAGAGTTGTATTCTCCTTAGAAGAGTACTTAGAAATCCCGATTACTAGAAACGATGATGAAAGAAGAATTTTTGTACGTATATCATATTTTCATTTGCAAAATAATGTGGTAACTATTCAAGATATCATTCGTTGAAATAGAGTGTTCCATTCCTAACAGCCGAAAATCATTTCCCTGCTGCGTTAAAACTTCCAATCACTATTTTTTTCCAACTTTTCCAACCCTGTGTTTCAGTTGTTTTGGGCAGAGGTCGGTTCTTTTTAAGAGAGATTCTCATGAACATGCCGCTTCTCACTATGCCCAATTCTGCCTCATCCCACTTGCTGTTGGGCAATGCGCAGATCAAAATCAAAGTATTTCATCTCCATGATGGATTTCACTGTGATGTAATTTATTTTAAATGTTCTTTTTTTCAATTCTAACAGTATTTTTAAGGACTAATAGCTATTGAAAATTTGTGTTATAAGAGCACTAGTGTATCACCATCAGCATTTTGTATTTCATTTTCCTAAACTTATTCCAATTACTGACTTGTCATCTATCACAGGCAGCCTGTAACCAGAGTTGTGTAGAATGTTAATTATCGAAAGGAAGATGGTATTACGGAATTCATCAGGAAAAGTTTAATTTCTTCTGAATTGCTCTAACAACCGACTTTCTTTCATCTTCTGGTTGTTCTCTATACTGACAGTAAAATAAGTTGGACCTACCTAATAGACTTACTTCTCAGTAAGTACTACTGCAACACCGCCGATATTAAATATGTAAAAGGAATCCCATATTAGAAGTCTGTTAAAAGGATCTGATAAAATAACCAATGACTGAAGTCTCGTACAAATGCACATATCTTTCTTCTCGTTGAAGTCTAATATCCAATCTATTTTCAAATGATTGTGAAAGCGACGGATAAAATTATTGGCCCCAAGTTATTGAACATGTCTTCACATTTTTAGGCATGAAAAACTTTTTCTCTAAAAAAATTCACGAGCAGAAATATTTGAGTTTCATATTTTAGCTTCCATTCTCATATTCCTGTGAAGCGTTTATGCTGTCAGCTCTACGTGAGCCATTTAGCTTTATAAGCTCACTATTTCCTTCCCTCCATTTTTATATTACTGATGAAGACAGCTTAAGAAAGTGGCCTGGGCAGAGAAAACGTAAATAGATTTAAAATTTGCTTTAGACTCCCTAAAATTTATTCCACACTCGTTAAAGCTCAGTTTCTAGACTTATAGCATCAGTAAAGTAAAATTGAAATTATTGAAATGTGAACACTCTTTATTTGTGATTATATGCTAGCAGTCACTTTAAATTAGAGAGTACATTGCAAAATATAACAAGGAAGCCTGACCATACGAATTCTACGTTCGATGCTATGCTGTGGTTTTAGTTTAGAGGATTTAGACGAGTGAATATGTATTGCAGTTTTGAGCATATGAGAATTCCACCATGTCGCTAGTCCGGCTTCCTCGCTTGCCGATTTCTGTATCGGTAAACAGGAAGAGAGGAAATTCAGTTGCTAACCAAAACCCAGTCTCAATCAAGCGATTCTTTCTCTTCATTCGTTTGTAAACAATTTGGACAGATATTGGTAATGTGTCTTTTCAAAATCTAACAAAATACGTTTCGGAGTTAATGTGCTTAATTACGAATTCCAATCATACTGTACCATGAATTTGGAAATGATTCCATTCTAACGTTGTACAGAGTGGGCTGCTTCTTTTCGATTGTACATTTGCAGCAACAATATCTGCTCACAAGTCAAAACATTTGTTAACACTCTGTTGAAGCGTTTTTCATCATTACGTTTTGATTGCAATTTTCGTAAAAATTTAAAAGAATGGAAGTTGCACAACATTTAACCGTATAGTTGATATAATGTGTTAAGAGACTTGACATAAAAATGAGATGAAAAGAATACCATCAAGACTTCTTATACATATCAATGAAATAAATATGTTAAATACACCAACAGAAGAAGGAAAATCGAAGACACCGAAAAGAAAGAAAGAAAATGAAAGAAAAAACGCTTATTTAAATGCGAAGTTATGACATGAAATGTATCCCAACACATTGGAATTTCAAAAATTTTTGCTATAAAGGTCCTTAACTGATAGATGAACCACACGAGGTGTACAATAGCAGTGTCAGGGGTTAATTATATTATTGAGAGAAACAATCAAAATATATTCTCTTGGATATTTTAACCACGGTAAGATGATTGAAAGATAATAAATTCTTTAAATACTATTGGAGAATGCCTCGGAAGTCCTTCTCTATAAGTTAAAACGATAGACTAGAACACATGAAACGCTCTGGAGAAACTCTGAAACACCGTCGTAAATGATTTTCGAACAGTGCGATCGAAATGATTAGCCATTTATGATTTGTGAAAAACATAGCACAACTCGCACATGAAGCATGTGAACAAATTATGAAGCATGATCCAAGAAGTATGTGAACAAACAAATACGCAAAATGAATTCCATAGCTTGTTCATCATGCGGAAAGTAAAATAATTTGTTTGAGAATCCTAATCTCAGATTGCGCTTTTTTCATTTGTCTATTTCATTTTAGGAAGCAGAAGCATGCGACACTCACTGGGGTAGCGATAAATATCTTTTTGAAACAGTGTGGAAGTGTACTATTTTTATTTAGTGAAATATCCAGTTATTCCTGCTTAACGGTTCCTTGCTAACTAGTCGCAAAGCATTAAGTGAATGTAATCGTCATGACTTTCAAGTTTTGATTTTTCGCCGAGAAAATACGAACATATATATATACATCTTAAATGAAGATAAATCATAAATGAAAAAAAGCTTTATCCTGCTACATTGAATTTAGGCTGTAATGCTTGTTATAGTCGAATGAAATATTTTAAAAAGAAAGGCCAACATATTTAAAAAATGAGCTAGTTATTAATTTTCTAACAGAATTTTCCGGAAAATCAAGTTACTATCTACGAACAGCACTAAAAAACATTTTATGTTGCTCATTCCCTCGGTCTTTTCTTAAACGACATGCAGACGTGGGTACAAGGGATAAAATAGAGACGCTGTGATAGATTGATATCGCTCAGGAGTAACAAAATGCTACAAAATTTCTACACATAGATTACAAATGAACCTAATAATGGTTTCATAATCAACAGTCTAGCGGTGAGGTTTTCGCAGTAGTGAGAGTACGAAAAGGACAAAATTGGCTGGAATAAGTAAAGGTATTTCAATTTAACAAAGTTTGAAATGCTTACCTCAAAGTCTCAGTGAGCAGATTTAAGGCAACCGGTCAATTGTTTAGTTTGAATTTAGAACAAAACGAAGCAATGTGTTACGTGGGAAATGGCCTGACACGTTTTTCCTTAATTTTTTTACAGTTTGAGAGTTATTTACATTTTAAAGAAGCTTATTCCCAGAAGAGTTTCAGAAACTAAGAGAACTCTTTGTCCCAAGTCAGATGAACGGTAACTATAACAAAGACATTATTCTTCCGATTTGTTTTTTGTTCAGAATATAGGTTGGGAGAAATTTTACATCTGCATTACTCTAAGGGAGGAAGAGAGATGAGAACACTTTTCGAACTTAATGAATGAGGGGTGTTTTTGATTTTGGGGTCCAGCCAGGTTTTCTTAAGAGAGGGGCTGTATGATTGCGTTTCTTGAAATTATCTCTGCAAGCCATTTTGGGTGCGAAATTCATTCATTTTTGCGATTCTTTTTGAAGACATTGAGATTAGTCTCCCCAGACTAGATTGCGATAGTCCAAACGTGGTAATACTAATGACTGAATCACCAATAATATACATTTTTTGTCCAGTGTATTTTTAATGCGATAAAAAACATCAATGTTACGCTCATTTGGTTGCATATTGTTTCTACGTGTGGTTCGAAAGTCACATTTTTGTCAAACCAAACACCAGGGTTTTTTACTTTATCGACTGGTTCGAGTTTATCGTCTCCAAATCTTACCGTAAATCTTTTGACTTTCTGATCGCAGTCTTTGATCCAAATATCATACATTGCGGTTTACGTGCGTTGAGTGTAAAGCTATTTTGGCCATTTCAATATTTCAGGTTCTTTTGAAGGCTTCCATCGTTGACTCGTATTTCTTTCAAATCTGCTATCGAACATTTCATGACAATTAACACATCATCAACATACATTGAGATTTTTCGGTTTCGGGAATGATGGGGAAACCATTGAAGAAAAATTAAAATAGGAGCAGGACAAGGTTGAACCTTGGACAATGTGGTAATATTCGTATACGAATATCGATGATTTAATTATGATATACATCGTAGAATCGCTAAAAATATATAATTTAAAGTAAAGTTGGTAAATTTCAGTTGTTTCTCATTAACTCATCAGCATTGTAATGCGTTCATTCTTTATTTTTACCAGCTCGCCTGTTTGCACGGCTCTGGGTGTTCAGTATATTCTCGCAAAATATAATTTCATGATGGTCGTATCAGTAGGCTGTTGTGCTCCATTTCATGCACTGGTAAATTTTTCCTCTAAAAAACTACGCCCCATGGAAAAGGAGAGGGTGAAGAGACGATAAGAAGATTCGATAGACTGCTGCCATCACTGCCGTTGGTGTCTAAAATACTGTCCATGACCGCCCAGACTCTGGAAATTTGCTTCGTGGCAGAAACGAACTTTCATACAGAAATGACAAAATGTACACGAGTATGTTAAGCTAGCAAAATTTCGTTCTCTAACGTTTCAATCATAACTTGTGCATGCACATTAACATCATTTCACGAAAGTTTCTCTTCATTAACTTCGATAACTATTTTCGTACGGTATTTTCCAGAAACATTACAATTTCATTGGTGTTAAACTGGTGTCTTTAGTTGCAGTTCATGAGATTCGAAATAGGTGTCGTTGGGTTTTAAAAAATTATGTACGTTTAACAGCATTTTGTGTATCATGTGGCAACCGTTTTCAATGGTACATTTCTTACCCAGCCAATGATAGACCGAATAACATTCCAAATATTTGAAAATGAACTAAAACCAGTTGTGGATTAAGTTTCGCAATAGAAAAAGAGGATAAATGACGTCAGAATCAACAGTATAAAACTACTACCACATCCTAGAGGTACTGTAAAAAAGTCAGCAAATGAGAAATACGTGCACAGCTTCAACATCACGAAATCAGCATATTTACGTATAATCTCACATTTCTCTAAATGAACTTAGTAGGAGTTTTTTAATCGGTGTTCATTGAAAGTAGAATTTTTAACAGCAGTGTTGTTGTAAATTTTAAGACATGAGCTACTGATTCAAATGAATAAAAACGTTTAGAATATTCGAAACAAATTGTGGACAAGCAGAGCATGAAGTTTTCCTTCTGTTGAAATATTCTATTCAACTTATCTCAAATTTGAGCCTTGAAGGATCATCATTAACTGCTCCTTTATAAAATCGAGTTGCTCATGTATTTTTTAACTTCTCTACGTAAGGAGAGTGAGTGAAATGCTGTTCAGTGACTGGATGAATTTCTAAGCTAACCCAATTGAAAATTAATGCCGTATCGCCGGTGGAACAGCGTTGGCAATACGGTTGTTTTTTTGGTTGTAATACGCGCGGTTTAGAGGTTAAATGTCCACGTTATCGGATACAAAATCGCTCGCGAATCACCGGTGATCCGCCTTACCTACCGGCCGTGTACCGCCTCAGAAGCAGATTCGAATCGTGGCTGGCCGTCCATGGATTATAGGTTAAAAAATCGCTCCCGGTTGCACGTGCCTCGCCTCACGGGGTGTACAATATTGCACTGGAATCTTTGGATCTTACAATACATTCACACTTAATGCATTGTGAATGTATTGACCCAATAAGCTCAGTACAATATTGTACATCCAATGAGATCGATGCACGTGCAACCGGGAGCTCAGGTATATTAGACAATACATTAGAAAGGACATGGAATCCCACTCTTTCTTTAACTTTTATTACAAAAATTAAACATTCTCTACATTAAAATTTACATTAATATCTTACTTCCATTAATCACAGCCTTCCCACCAATGGCACACCAAAATAATATAGGAATTAAACATAGAATCACAATCCGTTTAAAATGCTGCATGTAACAAACAAATATCAACTACATAAACATAAGGATGGGAATGAAATTTCCATATCACAAAGCTCCTTTCAACGCTCGTTGACATTATAGATTAGATTATTGGTTAATTTAAGGCTCCCTATCCGAAACAAATGCGATCTAAGGAGAGGAAAAGTAAGGCATTATTTAGTATGGAGGCAACACGTGGACTGCGTTTTGGGACATAATGTGTACCGCTAAGTAAATTGCTCATTTGCATGCCGGCGTAAATTAATAGCATTTCCATGATTTCACTACCTTTTTTAGAATTGATTTTAGCAGACCAGGTTAAAATTATCGTACACTTATATTTCTTACATTTTTATACAGGACATGAATGGATTTGAGCAGTACAGTCGGTTTCTAAATTCTGCTACTCACAACCTCACCGAACCAACCGTAGCAATCGCCCAAACGTTTTCATCAATCAACGTTTTAAGGGAACGCGGAATCTGTGCAGAAATGGTATAAAAACAGTAAGTTGAGAAAAAAAGTTCATGAAACATGATCAAAGTTGAAAAAGAGAGAATGCGTTAAAGAACAGGATAGCAGTGAACCGAAAATAGGTGGTCCTTAACATCACAAAAACATTTTATATCAACAAAAAGAAGGCCTACCTAACTCTTAGCTCCAGCCCTCACATTTTCCTCCCTAGGAGTGCGAGTTCCCATAGATACAATAGTTGTATCCATCTGAGGAGCTTCTGCATTATACCGGATGTCTCACAAAAAAGTCCCCGAGTTTTTAATTGATTACATCTCCGCTTTAAATTAACATATTTGAAATGTGTTTTTTTTCATAATGTTATAAATTTTGTTTCCGTTTCGAATAATCAAATTTTTTGAAAATCGTTTAATGACTACTTTAGAGGGATTGATTTAATGGAAGCGGTAGAAAAACTAATTGCTCAAAGGAAAGGTTTTAAAAACAACGACACTGGTGTTCTTCATTTATCAATACTTACTTTAAAAAATAATTTTACAATAATGTATCCTACTTACTACAAAGTTTTTAAACCCTCTCAGATGTTTTTTACTCCGTTATTTCATCATTTGAAGACACTTAAAATGCAGCTCACTAACGATCAAAGAATGTTCATCGTATTGAAATTTGAAGCAACGAAAAACTGTGAAACAGTTCGAAGAATAATTAATGAAAAATTCTCAGAAAGGAACTCGCCCGATAAGAAGATTGTGTATCGCACAGTTAGAAAATTGGAAAGAAAATTAAATGTTCTTTAAATTTTTTCAGCTCCTCGTTGTTTCATATTCCAATGCGATGAAAATTCGTTGATCGTTAGTGAGCTGCATTTTAGGTGTCTTCAAATGATGAAATAAGGAAGCAAATAACTTCTCCGAGGGCTTAAATACTTGGTGGTATGTAGGATACATCATTGTGAAATTATTTTTTTAAGTTGGTATTGAGAAATGAGGAACACCAGTGTTGTTTTTAAAACTTTTCTTATGAACAATTAGTTTTTCCACCTGTTTCAGTAAATAGATTACTGTGAAGCGGACATTAAAAGATTTTCATAAACCTGAATTGTTCGAAAAGAAATAAAATTTATTGCATGGTGAAAAAAAGAAATTTCAAATATGTTCATTTAAAGTGAAGATCCCAATTGAAAAGTTAGGTATATTTTTGTAGGACACCCAGTAAATACAGGGTTTAGTGTAATGTGATGCATAAATTTTAACCATTTACAGAAAAATGCAAAATAAAACGATTTTCAGGAGTGACAAAAACCTCAAAACTCAGTTTTCGAGAAATCATTGTGACGTCAATACAAGGTCCGCATACAATTATTAATATCGTGAAAGTATGTAACTCATTGTCACATCAATACAAGGTCAGCAAACAATTATTAATTAGGTGCAAATAAGTAACTTATTGTGACATCAATACAAGGTCCGCATACAATTACTCGTATTAATATTGTGAAAATAAGAAACTTATTGTGACATCGATACACATTTGAAAAAAGAAACCAGTCTTTGTGGCCACTCTGTAATACATGAGTTATAATATTGAATTTTTTTCTGTAAAGAATCTTACAGAAAAATCATCATAGTTATTACTTACAGAATGCAATTAAGCCTCTCATAATACAACGGTATTTTCAGGAGAGAGATGATGAAGGGACCATTTAGAGGACATCGTTTCATGCCAACAAATGTCCCCACAAAGGATACCAAGTGCATCATATAAATAATTAAAGTAACTGACTTTGTAGTTTGTAAGGTTGCGATCAGTGTTGTGACTGTGTTCTTGGCAATTATTGCATTAGATAAATTGTGACGTGGTATTGCATCAGATGCCAAATATGTGAACTGATGTTGAATTGATTGTTTAACGGGATGTTGCGGTGATCGACCTTTACGCTCATACTGAAATCTTTCTCTCCATGGGCGAGTCGAGCTAAGTTCTATTTTTTAAACTTAGTTACGTGAAGTGTTATTCGTCCAACTGTTTTGAAACTAGATTGAATGAGCTCCATTGTTTTTTAATATCGCTTTTGAGTTGGGATAATTAGAGTTTATACTTTAATTATCATTCAACTCTGTTCATATGCCAAAAATAAGTCAGAAAAATCGTTGATGTAGAAATGAAACAAATCATGAAGAGACATTGCATATCTACCAACATAATTCTCTATTAACGTAGCGTAAAACATAGCTAATTACCTATTTCTTTTTTTACCAAATTCTCAACTGGAACCACATAAAATTAGTTCACAAAAATAATTGTATCTTCTTCATGCTTCCAACATTCGTGAATGAAACTTGCAAATGAATCAAGTGAATGTGAACTGTTCTGTACACTTGCTCAGTAATCTATCCAGAGTACTTTGCTATGAAAATCACTGCTCTAGTTTCAAAACAGTTGGACGAATAAACTTCACGTAACTAAGTTTAAAAAATAGAACTTAGCTCGACTCGCCTATGGAGAGAAAGATTTCAGTATGACCGTAACGGTCGATCACCGCAACATCCCGTTAAACAATCAATTCAACATCAGTAAACATATTTTTGGCATCTGATGCAATACCACGTCACAATTTATCTAATGCAATAATTGCCAAGAACACAGTCACAACACTGATCGCAACCTTACAAACTACAAAGTCAGTTACTGCGAAAGCGTCGAACGAGGCACGATGACTCACTGTCGTGAACTAACAGATGACAGATCGCGTCACGATGCTTTGAACGTGTCCCTAGATCAAATTTTAGATTACCCTAAAAATTGCTTAACGGACAGTAACGTTTGAACGTTCGAAATAAATTTTTGTAAAAGGACATAATGCTAGACGAAAAACTATTGCAGATATTTCACGTGTGTATGCAAGGATGTTAGGGTGCATTAGATTATGCTTTTTTGTCATTCAATTCTAATTCAAACTGTCAAGGCTAGCGTAAAATACCGATTGATCTTTAGTTTTTTCAAGTACTGGGGTTTGTGACATGATTAAAACGCACACAACACCTAAACTAGCGTTTTGCTGTTGAAGATAAATTTGGTGACATTGTTAAAATGTATTAATTCTTCAAGTTCAAATTAAAAAAAATTTAAACTAACATCCTCTCATGACGATTTCGAAAGACCGAGTAATGAAACTGATCGTGAAATTAAGTACATTTGCAGCTTCAACTCCTGTGTGATTTATCAAACTATTTCAGCTGATGGGTGACATTTCGTTGAAGAATGAAATAAAAACATATCCATAGTAATCGTATGCGCATAAATAAACGCAAATAAACGCACCGATGTTTTTGTAAGCATATTAAAGTTGAGTGTTCATTTACTATGTTGTGAAAATTTCGGGAGGAAAATGAACATGAAATAAAATATTCGACATATTGTTTTAAGCTAAATGCAACAATGTCAAAACACACGTTTGATGGGTGACGTCCATCCATTATACG
>JACJUY010002454.1:4566-72325 GCA_014220935.1 Platorchestia sp. MABIK | reverse complement strand
AATGGCAAGTCTAGTGTTTCAGCGAATACTAGATGTAGAATTTTGACAATATGTATCTTCAGAGTAGAGTTTCTAATTTATGTACAATTATGCTGTCATGTTACTTCACTTTTATTTGAAAGAATTATTTTAATGATAACTATGGACATTTTGCCGGTGCACTTTCCCGAATATCTAAAGCTCAATTGGATTGAGCTATTATAGGAGTTTTGCTCGAGTGGTTTTTCTTCTTACATTAATTTGACTAGTGAGATAAATGCTCATGTTATCGAGAGAGAAGGTTCCACTTCACTGAAAATTATTAAGTCGTGCGAACAGGAAATGTTAGTAGCAGAGTATCACTGAGTGATCACTTGAGTGATGTGATGAACGATCACTTCTACCGGATTTTTCGGCATCAGATTACTTTTTAATATATTTATATTGGAACTGATTTGAAAAATAATTGAGAACAAATGCACGCTTGACGTTGAATATAATTGTTATTTGTTTCTCCAGTTTCAAGGATAAAGTATATAGGAGTAAAAAATTATCTGCCAATAAGCACGAATTCAAAATGCGCGATAACAGTTCGCATATTTTGGGAAAAATACTAAATTGAGCGTAAACAGGAGCACAACTATATGTTAATTGTTTCTTTCCAGGTACCTATAAATAACATGCTTTCACGACAGTAATGGATAATGGCCTCAGTTGGGAAAACTGTGATTAATATCTGTGGAAAAATGCATGAATATTTAATTTAAGATGCGTTTTAGTTTCGCACATGCCGGTAAGAGGCGAAGGAACTGAAGACTAATGGGCAAAGTGGTCGTCAGAAAAAAACACGAGGCATCAGCAATGGTTAGTCGCTCAAAAATTTAGTGGAATGATTCCTTCTGTCATTTAACTCTTGAATGGACAAATGTGAGTACGGACTATGTTAGCGAAAAAGTTGCATTGGATTCATCAAAACAGAAGAAAAAAACATCTAACTTTTTAATGCTGAATTTCCAATATGTTGAGAAGATCTTGCGTTGAATGAAAGCTCAAGAAGTGCGAAACGTAGCTAGTACGATTGATTAGTGCCTGTGCTAGTGTAACCTTCTTTGGACAATGCGATGAAAAATATGGGATTGAAGGAAAATTTCATCACACTGTCAGCAAATTGGTGCCGGTATAGTAAGATATCTACCGTCGGTTTTCTGGTATAGTATGATATATACCGTAAATTGAAATCAATTATTGAAGATGAATATTATTTGATTAAGGATGAATAAAATCATTATTAGAAAACATTTGTTACAAAAGGTTAATCTATTATTATTTGTAAACAAATCTTACATCGTTTCAGGAAGCAGTAAGTTGATCTTCGAGTTTTTTCATAGGTTTCCAACAGTAATGGTCTAAATGAGATTGGAAATGCTCATGAGCCATCTCCTACTGTTTTCGTTTTTAGTATGTCGATTTTTGCATATTTAATTTATATAATTTCAGTCATATGCACAATATACAACATCGCATCGTAGATACTCAACAATTATTTTTCAAAAATAAATTCAGAACAAGAAATACATTGAATAAAGAGGTTGGTAGATAGTAAAGCCGACGGTAGAGATCATACTATACCGACCCCAGCAAATTAATTGGATTCATTGCCTCTCTTCAGCCCCTAGTTTTACAATCACCGCGATTCAAAGACTTTACCTCTCCAAAAATCCACTTTGAACTGTTTGTTCATATGTAAATAACTATAAATGAACACTGAAGAGTGTCAATTCGATTGCATTGCGCTCCTATTATGTGTTTTTGTAAAGCTTGTTCAGCTCTTTGTTGTGTATCAGTCAAATTGTCCTATATTCTTCATAACTTCAATAATAAATTCACACGTACTAGTTTGTCTTATAAGATGCTTCTTACTCTGTGATAATTTCGTAATGAAAGTCGCATGCTCTCATTTTATTACCATGTTGAAAAAAAGAAACACCAAAAATTTAAGTCACCAACCACATGCAATAGAAGTCTGCCACATCATGAAAATCCGTAATCTATGCGAGGATGTATTTCGTTTTGAATGAAAATACATTTTATCCTTCTGACATGTGTCTGCTTAGAATTTAATTGCTGATCTGAATACAGGCGAAAATAACTTTAATTCATACTAACCACGTATCGCCAAGCACTCGTGTGAAATGAGCCTTGTATTCTGTCTTCTACGAACTTTTCTGTTCAGTTTCGAAAAAGAACAACTACTCGTACCACAAATTTTTGAAACAAAAGAAACATTGATACATATCAGTATCATGAAAATAACAAAAGGCATTGGTTCTCAGCGAGCAAAATACCGCAGACATTTAATCTTTACGAAACAGGTTGCGTTTTGAAGGCATGAGTGAAAAAGATCAAAGAAGTGCATCACCGGGAGGCCTGGAGGCGCGGCAACACGAGCCGCGAGATGAGACTGCCTGATCAGGCCCTCGCAGCGCATTTTCTGCGGGGCTTTGAAGTTCAGGACTCACCAGATGAATAGTGATAGGTTGCTCGCCTCACCTACGGAAGCCGTAAAAAGAAAATGCAAAATAAAACCCTGTTTTTCAAAAAGAATTATTGGAAGCAATGGCAATTACCTAAAGTTTTTGAGAAGCTTACAGAACATCGATGAACTTTGCCGACGCAAAATGCAACTTTTTTCCTTCAGGTCAGCTAGTTTGAGATCGTATTCCGACCTGACATAAGGGAATACAACCATGAAATGTGTTTTTGTGGCAAAATTTGGTACAGATGAACAAAATATCACTATCTGTAAAATACATTTTACAATTTTACACCACAGTTATGAATCCATGAGCCAAATCGGGAAGAAAAATATTTAATTTCATGCTTGGTTTTATAAATTTCCCCTTAAGGGATTAACGCCGACAATAAATGTTTCGTGATTAGGAAACATAATTTTTACGGAAGGTTTTTTAGTCCTCTCTGATAAAACTAAAAAGAAGAAAAGGAAAATGTTCAGAAATTTAAAATGAAACCTTTTTTAATCATTTGCATAGTTGAATTTCCATACTTTCAAAGTTCTTTCCATTTGTTCCTACTTTTTTAGCAACCATAACGTTGATTCCATGATTAAGTTCATAACTGAACACGTTCTTTAATAGACGTTCATGTGGAACTGTGTACAAAAATGTTATACAATAGAACAAAAGACAATTCGATTTAAATTAAAACAGAAACTAAATTCACGCATCTT
The DNA here is from genome assembly GCA_014220935.1 of Platorchestia sp. MABIK. Taxonomy (NCBI): domain Eukaryota; kingdom Metazoa; phylum Arthropoda; class Malacostraca; order Amphipoda; family Talitridae; genus Platorchestia; species Platorchestia sp. MABIK. The sequence goes on along the minus strand of JACJUY010002454.1, from coordinate 69,099 downwards.
CTAAACTCTTTCAATACGATGCAAGTTTAAAAATAAAAATTTTGGTGATTTTCTGCTTGGAGTGCGGAGACTATCGAGACAAGTTAAAAATCATGAAACTCATTGAATCAAGAGTTGCATTTTCAGCGGATTTTAATCTCCACTAATGTTTTTGTATTTTAAGTAATAAATATTACGTAAAATTTAGCCAGTTGGTGGTCGGTTGATGCGAGCTGCATTTCCTTGAGAATCCTAAACATGACGGCTTCAATAGCAGCGGTCTAGCGAAAGAAAACGTGGCCGGACACAGCAAAGCTCCGAGCGAGGACTTCAGAGAATGGGGAACACACTATTTCGAGCGTCAATTTAGAGTCTTTAACTCTCCATTTTTGAACCTTTTCTAGAGCTGGAAAAAGCGACAGACTATGGAACATCTATGAACTGAAAAATATGGAACATGTGATAATATCAAGCAGCATATTAATGATATGATAACCGTGTGTATACTTGTAAAACTTGAATGAAAATACTACGTCATTAATATGGAAAATAGAGGCATTTGGAGCAATGAGTTAGAAGTAGAAGAACATGGATATGAAGTATATTATTATAAATTTATAATAAAAATAGATTCTATTCCACAATTTCAAAAGTGCAGCTAGTAACCAACCAAAATCAGCAATTAGTACTTGTTATTAAGAAGGGAAAAGCCACGTGATTCCAAGTTTGCCAACAAAAGCGGTGCTAAACTTTTAGAACCAAAATGCTGACTTACAGGGTCTTTCAGGTGAATTCTGCTGTATTAAAAACCGTTGGTAAATCTGATCCCTCTAAAACTTGGCAGGAGTGATGTGCGTCAGTTATGCTTAGTTTTCTGTTTAGCCCTTGGTTATCATATAAAATTCGTTGTAATAACATTGGGCAATGAAGCAGTTGTAACGACCATCTACATAAGTATATGTGGATTCGTCGTGCGGGCTGAAGCTCAGCCTTCATTGCAAAATACCTCAATTATCTTGGGCAGTCAGTTCACGATGTTTGTAAGGGTTTTGATGAATCTGGCCAAGGTTGCATAGCTCTCACACGACAAGAATTAGTAAAATTCGAAATACCCGCTTGCAAGCCGGCCTCAAATAAAGCGCCAAGGCCAATCGTACCGTACCATTTTCGACATTGATTCTAAGAAAAGGCCAATCAGTGTGAAAACATCTTTCAGAGCGATTAAAGCCACTGACCTGTCGTCTTCTACCGTTAAGACCTTGAAGGTAGGAAGATAGGAACTGATGTGACGGAAGAATTTCATATGGAGAGGTGCAAGAACGTCTCGAACTGGTTGAAGGCTAACAGACCGATCATCACGATCTTTTCTGATGAGAAAAGTGTTGATAGGGCTTGCAACAGAAGTAACGATCGATGGATCGCCCCTTTGAACACTGACGTTCAGGTCACGATGACCTCGATTAAACCCGCTGACGTCATGCGTTGTTCCTACTGCAACGTCTTGGAAACGGGAATGAATTCCCGAGTGAAGGCCATGGCTTCAAATAAGAAGTTCATTTACTAACAGGACTCGCCCCCCTCCCCCATATAACGGGCAAAAGCGTTGACTTCCTGAAGAAGTCTGGTTTGTGAGTCTGTGAGAAAGACACACGACCTTCAAATTCACAAGACTTGAACCCGTAAGGTTACTATATTCAGTCTCGAATTGAGGCCAAAGTTTGTGCGAAGCCCCCGTAACAACAACATCACAGCCCTTTAAGAAGGATACCGAAAAAGCCGTGAAGTCGTCGGAAACGGCAGAAGTTATCCGCGCTGTATCCAGCTTTCGAAAGTGTGTAGAAGCCGTCATCAAGGTGAAGGAGGTCATATCGGAAAAACTCTTGTTCCACTGGTCTGCTAAATAAACTGTTAAAATTTTAAAGAGGGTGGCACCTTTTCTTCAAGTAATTTATATTTAAGCAAAGAAAGGGAAATCGGACGGATTTCTCTGAAAAACCCTGGGCACTTGTCTAGGGCTGTCAAAGTATCTGAAACTGAATGCGTTATCTCCTCGCAGTGAAGGCCGTAGTTAAAGTGATCTGCTAGATTTTCAAATCTTATGCAGTGTCATTTTATGCGAACATAATTTCAGCTCACAACAAAAAATTGTTCATTCTCGTTGACGTAGAGCTTGAAATCATTTCAGGCAAAACGCAGCAATTCTCTCGCTGAGGGAATTATCGAGTAAATATTTCTCCTACAATTTTAGTTTTGAATTTGGATGTCAGTATATGACTGTTATATATAAGCCGTTTTTCTTCACACATGTGGAATGGAAATCTTTGGCTCTCTCTCAACTTTACTCGATGAATAAAGATTCTGCATTTTGTATCATTGAAAAAAGTTGGATTCAATGCTGGAAAAAATAATTTACTTAAATTGTGTAAACTGCCTTCACTTACAAGCGTGTTATAAGTGTTAATCGTACTATTTTGCTTGTTATAAGCTTACATTCTGGAATAATTGGTTAATATTCAGTTCTTCATGGAAAAAGAGAAATAGCTTTAGCAGAGGGTAAAAATAATAGAACAGACAGTTGTTAATAGTCAGTGCTAATAACGGGAGCTCTTAAACATACTAAAGTGCTTCAGAATTTTGTGGCAATGATCAAATAAAAGTATGAATGGACGTGCCACAAAATTAGGTGGGGGGAATGCTGCAGCTTTGTTTCAGTCTTTTTTGCCGTCGACATAACATCTAAATCCTTGTTGGACAACTACCTTTGAATAACTTGTGAATCTTGCAAAGCGAAGCAAATGTACTGACGATTCAATCAAGTCATGAACTGTGGTGTGAATAACGATTTATTGAGCGTATGTATAAACTATTTCAAAAAGTTATCACTCTGCTCACACCGGCATTAGCAACGTTCTTGAATACACTCATTTTTTCACTAGTGTTGGCTTACCGATTTCACTTTTCATCCCTGTAAGTGATTCAGCTCCTAAAGAATCTAGCATAGAATTTCGCGAAATACAGCATGAGCATGATGAAAAACTAGGAGTAAGTCTTTCTACTACTTTTGCTGAAACCTTCCTTGTGTAACGAAAAAGAGAATTTTCATTACACTGCTACTCATTTCTTCCACTTAAGACCTTGCTCATGAAAATGAAAACATATTTGTCATGTTTTTCACCGCCCAAACCTATACAATTTAATGACTTTTCAACTCGCATTCGCTTGTGCTGTAAATTTATCCCTGCTTTTGACAACTGCCACTTTCTGTTAGGAAATCAGTCAGTACAGAGACATTTTCACAAGTACAAAATTAATACGTCGACTTAACAATCAACGAGATTTTTAAATTCAATTTTCATAGAGTGCAATTATCAGAACCCAACGTGGATGCTTCAATTTCGCAGAACGCTGTGAAAAAAAATTAAGTTGAGGTTTGACATTTCTCCATTGTGGTGTTAGCTGCGAAGTTTTGTTCCATTTCAAAAGTTTTCAAAGAAACCTGGGAATTAGTATACTCTGAACGGTTCTTTGACATCAAAAACGTAAATCGTCAAGCTGAGACGTTTTCTCTTTTTTTTGGTCACAGTTGCCAAAACTAAAAGTTTTGCGCTATCAAAGCAGTTAATTTTCTACAATTATAAAAGAGGTAAGGTAAACAACTGGAAGAGACGTCTAAAAACTTGAAAAATACTCGCACTGTGCCTGTGTAAACAGGCTCTAAACAGTGATGCATGATTTTTTTCATTCAGTTTTAAATTTTGATTTCACATGGTTTAACCTTGTAGGTTTTCTCGCTTTGTGCAAAGTAGTTTGAAGCCATTAAGGACTACTGCTTTTCTAAACAAAATTCTCATCGAAAGCCACACAGAAAAAATTATTTGATCAGCTCCTATTACGACTTAAAGTGGGAATAAGCAATTCCAATCCTACATTAACGGGATCACTTAAAACCAAGTGTAATGTAGGTTTAACTTGCCCGAATGATGCAAAAATGATACAAAAAATCCAATATTTTTATTTTTATCGCACTGTGGAAGTTTTTACCAATTTAGGAGGAAGACGCTGCTCGAAATGATCTGAGATAGCCATCTCTGGAAGTACCAACAGTTTTCCAGGAAATTGGACGAGAGGAAAGCACTTCTCTTCGGTCAATTCATCAGGCGATATGGTCTGTTCCTTCGTCACACATCTGGAGAGAAGCCTTAGCAAATGTATTCACAGAAGAACTGAAGGAGCGATGCTCAATCATCTCAAGGTTCTGTGAAATGCGTCGGCTATCGCTTTAGCCTGATGAACCTTGCAAACGAGAGAACGTCGTGTACATGAGTAGTTCTATACAGCCGACTGTGCGTTTGCAACGAAGAGCCCTTTGTTCTGAGTAGCTGCATGACATGTGGGACAAAGCTCAGGCCGGACTCAAGCAACATTAGGGCTTCGTTGACGAGCTGTTATCGCATCAATAATTTACTCCCTCAAATAAAAAAAACGCAGCCACCTAATTTTTCCTTCTAATGATAACGCCGTGGTAGAAACCACGTCTTTGGATTTGTTTTAAGCTCTTTGTTCATGAAATCCAGCTAACTCTTGTTTTCCGACACTTCCAGCCGAAAAAGGAAACTTCATCGAAGCTTAAAATTTGTAGTCCAAACTTGTTTCAGTGCTTTAAGAAATGTACATTTGACGACTCAAAACAAAACTTTTGTGTAAATTTATTTAACCTACTATACTACGAACAATACACCGTAAGACCTTCAATCTTCTCTCGTCCCCTCGAAGTTCTCGCTACCGTAACCACGCTACAAGTTCTTACCTAATAATTTTTGAGATGGAAAAATTCTTCAGCAGTAATCTTATATGAGCCTGCAATCCTTCGAGGCACACTCACTTAGACCCAAGAATCTCAGCTTTCATTAAGCATTTTACTCTCCTAGGGCCCGAGAGAAAATGACATCCTCTGAGGGTATAAAAGCTGGCGTCTCCATTTATTTGTTGAAAAAGTTTGATAACATCTTTGGAAAAAAAATCCAACTGAGAGTTTCGTTATCGACTAAAGTTCATGGAAAACTCTTGATTTATGAAGTGCGTCTAAAGACAGAGCTCTTAGAATTTGAGCTATTCAGATCAGGAAAATAATGTTTCTAAAAGAACGTACTTAAAGTAATTTTTAAATGAATTTTTACTTACTCTCCAGGTTCTCCAACTAACATGGTATTCATTAACCTAGAGTTAAAAATAACTCTTTGTTCATACACAAACATTCTTTCTTCGAAGTGAATTTCGCTGATTGTGAGATTGTTTTTTATTGAAAATTCTAAAAAACGCACGATTTTACACTCAATGAGTGCATATTCATAGATTTGGGTTAAGAGGAAATTCAGAGGATTTATATCAAGTTTATCATTCCGAAAAATGTTTCAGTTGAGTTCTACAAATGATCAGTCACAAGAATGGTTTTCATTACAACTTAAGTATGAAAATTAGTTGCTCAGGAAGGGTGGCCTCTCAAATTAAGATCCACAGACTTTATTCGAAAATGAAAATGGTTTTGAATTGGCCATTATTTTGGAATTTTTATTCGCTTGTTCTCAAGGAACATCATTTGCTTTTAAGAATGTTGTCGATTTGTAAATGAGACGTTGTTCGTGATTTACTCATAGACTAACATTCTACCTCAACCCTCCAGCATACATTTTGACCAGAGTTGCATGTGTGTGTGTGTGTGTGTGTAGCATATATTTACTCGTATTTCAGGGCACATCGTAACAAACTCGAGATTTTCTTTTAACTGCCTGTTCAAAATGGGTAAAATTGTACATAATGAGTCCATACGAATGCGTTTCTCGAGTACAGACCTCTCAGATTTCTAACTGACCATGATGCAGAGAACCCTGTGGGTGCATAGACATAATTGAATTTATGTAAATGAAGCAAACTATACGGACAAGGGTACACGATGAATTTACTTAGAAAAGGTTTTCTCAAAAAAGTGGAATTCAAAACAGTAACGAAATTTTCATGCAAAAAAGCACTCAGCGCCTACGCTAACTTCGAAGAAAAGACAAGTTTGAGAGCTGATGCAGGATGGTGGTGATTAGATATTACCTGTAATAGAGCACCGCTTATTTTGCTCTACTTTAAAAATTATCATTGAAGGCGTGAATGTATGTGGAAAAGTGTTTTTCTTTCTGGAGTCTTTCGCATCAACACACCCCATCTGGGAATTATACTGTGCTTTTTGATCGTGATTGAATGGAATGTAGCTCAATAAATAATTTCGGCAATAACGGATTTACAAGGTCATAACAAAAAGTGAATTAACAACAGACTATCGAAGAAGTGAAACCGAATGGTAAATGTCTGTAAAAGTTGAAATAAGCAGTTATTATGAGAAAATAAAATCAAGAAGTGCTTGTATATAGAAAATTCAGGTAAATTTTGGAGGAAAGTGTTTGTGAGGTACATGAAGTACGCCTCTTAAGTCCGAAAAATTTGAAATTTTTGCTTCATCCATTCCGATCTACCGCAAAATTGAGTTTCTTCAGTTTTTTTTAAATAATTGGTAGAAATGACGTGATGGTTATTTCATCAAAAAGAGAAGAGGCACATTAGTACTTTCGATCAGTGCGACATTGTTTTTATGTTTGAAGAGCATCTTAAATTCATGCGAAGTAAATGATATTGCATTGCTTCCAGAGCATTTTCTCATCTCCGTACAACCAATTTGAAGTGATTCGTTCTCACTAAAGCGAAGTAGAAAAGTTGGTTCTTCCTCCGCCTCGTTGGGCTGCTCAAGCCCTCTACAACGTTACTGCGTCTCGAACGGTTTACATCTCATGAGGGAAGATAAATTCAACGCTTACGCTTGATACCGCTAGCACGGCCTCCACAGCCTCGATCGAAGCCTCTCAATTTCACCTTATAAAACAACTGATCGCTGCGTGGGGGCTTATGAGCTATTTTTCTCAGTCGTATTGAGATGGTTTTCAAGTGCCTTGAATCATAAATGAGATCGGAGGAGCCCTCTGCGGTCTATGAATGATCAGTAAGACAGCTATGAAGATGATCACTAGCGTTGAAAGATACCAAAAGCTGATGTTAAACTGATACCAGAGATTCTCCTATGTAATGTACAATGCGGTGTTTAACTTCCTCTAGTCAATAATAACAATAATTGACCTTAATGTATGTAAGTAAAATTAAAAGATTGAATCATTTGTTTCTGGGTATGAATCATCATTTTATTCAAAGAAACGCTGTGAACACCAGACTTGGGGCTCTGACGAAGCTTTGGTGTATGTGAATTTTTTTATGCATGTGTTGTTACAAAAACATGCTCTATAGCGAGATACAAAAAAAAACAAAAAAATAACACTGTACTACGGAACAAAAGAATCCTCGCTGCTTATTTTACCAATTCTAAAAAATGAAGTGGTGAGGAAAAAAAGCAGATATCGAGTGCTCTAAAAATGTGAATTGCTATTGCCAGTGCTTGCAGTTGTAACCTGAGTGAAAATCAAGAAAAAATTCCCGCTACAAATGAAAGACTGAATTGTTTGAAGTCTCTACCCAGCTGTCAAAAAACGTTGGCCTGTACCTTGGAGTATGAAAACGGATGAGAGGCCAGGCTTGCTAAGGAACACCATGATTTTGAGCTAATATTTTTCAGTTTTCAAAAATGCCAGTTCTAGACCGAAATTAACAGCGAACCTCATACAAACGATAGCAAGGACGGTGTTGAAACTTACACCAGCTCATGAATCCCCGGTAATTAACTCTCCAAGAAAGAATAAAAGAGAACTTATTGTGTTCATGAATGAAATGTTTGAGATATTACGATGCTGACAAAACGCGGAGTTGGTTGCATACAAACGTGGGAGACTAGATGCATTAGGATGTTCTCAGTGAGTATTATGTACTCGTAGTAGAAGTGTTTTATCGACCTTATGATAGGAATGAGCGCCTGAGATTTGATTCATAAATGCAGATCATTGAAATATGCGTTACACTAGCATACTTCTGATGCAATATTCTCGTAGCCTGAAGAAACTGCTGGAGGTAGCGAGGATTGTTAGTCATTGAAATCATTGATCCTCATGAGTAAAAACTTTTGAGGATCAGGGACGAGTGTCCATCTTTCATAGGTGCTAACGTGTACCTACAGCAAGAGTCAAGAATATATAGGAGTGTGTGAAGTGATCCCACAGGTTTCAAGCGCTCGTTACAACGTCGAATTACCCTCCAATGAATTTGCCTTCACTTCACTTGACACTATCCTATTGACGTGCGGAGAGTGAGATTGGTCTGAACACATCAATTGCCTCCCTTCGTTTGCTGGTATCTTTTATATTTTTTATCGTGAGAAAATTTCTTGTGACATGGGCGTTAATGAATAAATTTACCCGTTGAGTTATATACTAGGTTCATTACCAATGAATGAACCATGGCACAACAGGTAGATACGATTATCTCCGTTGCCTCTTATTTATGCACACACTTATTAGCAGTGCGAGTAATTCATACAGAGTAATATATTTTGGGAGAACATTTCAATGGAAAATTGGGTTCCTAAAATACTTTGTTCAGCATGAAAATACACACATTGAACTACAACTTCAGCAACTGCAGTTTAGAATTTCCATTTATTGGAAGAGAATAGTATCCTTCCCTACTCTAAACGTATAAAATCTTTCCCATGCGCATCGGACAATGACTGGTCGATTGTCCCGAGGCTAGGAATTTTATTACACGAGAAGTTTGAACACCAGCCACAAAATCTGAAAGAAGGCTCGAGGTCGTTGAAGCTCCAGTCCGTAATTGGCCGTGCGAGCGGCAGGCTTTGAGTCTGGACTGGGGAGGAGAAGGCATTGCTGTGCAGAGCTCAGTTCAATGCCATGACTCGCGACTACCATTTTAGTCGCCACTGAATGGCAGGGCGACGCGGGCGCGTATGTGAGCCGCATTTTCAGTGCTGAAGAATGGCAAAGTTTCTCCCGAGGCCCGCGCCTCGGGAGTAACTCAATACCGTCAAATAGTGCAGTCGTGGCGTAAGTGGTCGCATTTTGGTCACTGGCAACCGGCAAGGCACGTGCTTATTCAAGTACAGAATTTGAAATTCTTCTTTTCTCAGCATGATATTGTCTGCTGGGTATTTAATGACACTATCAGTATATCAATAGGTTGCAAACTTATGCGAATGATCTGTCTTGCAGTATGCCCATCTACTTCACAAACATAATTTTTCTATTGTATCCGAGCTAGTTAAGTAGAAAAACAATGTTATTTTGAAATTTTAGTGCTGTAAGGAGATGGCTTTTTTAAAGAAATATCGATCGTCTACTTCCGACATACGGACAGATCCTGAAGTTTTAAAACCATCGATAATTACCGTGGGGTGAAAAACTTTACTGTTTACTCATTAAGTATAGGCCGATGCAAAAACCTCGTTGAAAAGAAATGCAAACAGTCGCACTACCAAAATTTTAGCAAGCTCTCCTCAGTATGGCAGATCCGTGAGTGGTAAATCTTCCTTGTGATGGAGTACGAGGTTCTTTTCAAGTTAGGGTGAGATTTCATTGGTAAAAAACTAAAAAACTCAGAAACTCGTCTCAGATTTAACTCGAAGCATGTCATGAGGTATTGAGAAATTTTTTGAAATGCAACGTGCCCGTGATCTTATAGTAGAGTGCTGCGCAAGCTATATTCAGTATTGTTAATAACTCATCTCGGACAGATACTGAAATATGTATTAGTTCATCAACAACAGAGCTCTCTAATCTACGTTGGTAAGTGTTTTTCGGATTTCTAGATTCTTTTAAAGAAGCTCAAAAACGTAAGAGGTAAAAAACAGCGTCAAAACATTCGTGCAATCTATCACATTATTTCTGACGAAATCGTTTTGTATGATGAAATTCACAATTGGCTAACGACGTATTTTTTCTTGTGATTCATGCGACAAGGCTACCAAATGACATAACCTTTACTCGGCGGTTGCTCTCACAGAGTATTTTTCGCGCGGTCCCTTAGGGAAGCAATTTCATCGAGCACAATAGCTTTCGTTCGCTGAAAATGACTTCGTAGACTTGTTGCTGAGCACGCACATTTTGATTGCAACACTGCACATCGCAGTACGTGGTCTGTGGTCTTGACCTCATGATACAGTAAAAAACGCTGTCAGCGTTCTTGAGCAACGCAATTCTTCGCTATGTATAACCTGAGTAGAGAAATCGAAGACTTAAGGATACACAAAGCGAAAAGATACACAAGGCAACTTTATCGTGAACACAGTACCGTACAAAGCATCACCGCTTAAAGAGACGGTCACGATAGAAATCTGAAGGATTAGAGATTTTCGGTTTCTAAATTCACCTTACAGAAAATTTTCATGCACATCCAACGATCTAATTGGCTCCCAAGAACGTGCATTGGTTGTCTCATAGACGGGGTAGAAGACGCGCACTAGCGTAACTTTAGCGCGCCTATGGATGGGTGATCTCCCCCTCCCCCCTGTATTACGAGTTAGTTTTGGGCGTTCCTTTACGGGAATAGCAAGAGAGTTCATCCATGTCCTTGATTGAAATGCTTCGAACATTCTAACACTCAGTGATAAATTATGATGATGTAACTGAGTGTTTTGAGTCCGGCTGCTCTGAGTCTTCAGCTAATTAGCTTGTTGTGTAAACATCTAGTCGCCTCCTTAGTTTGAAGGTACAGGTATGGCAAATATATCAATCGAAAAAGCTTAAAAAGAGCTACACAGCACTATAGTGGAAACAAACAAAAAATGAGTTTGGGAAGGAAAAAAAAAGTTGAAAAAACAGCTGTTATGAAATGACATTTATTGATTTTCAAATGGATCTTTCCCACAGTTTTGAAGAAATGGCAATTATATCAACCGATAGGGCTCAAAAAAGGCTATAAGTCCCTAGAGTTGATAGGTAAAAACTGATTTGGTTAGGAAATTAGGGGAAAAATACAAGTTTTTTAGAAAAACGGCTGTCTGAACACTTGAAATTTTCTATTTTAAAAGGGTATCTACAATTTTTGGAGTACAAGAATGGTAAATATATCATTTGATATGGTTTAGCAAACTCTATCGATAAGGGTATTACGATTTTTGAAATATTTATAATTCTGAAAATTATGCGATACGAAAAGAAGAAAAACGAAAAAAGGAAGTGAAATTTTTTTCAAAAAATCACTCAAGTTCAAAAAATTTAGTTATCGCAAATCCACTTGCCCTCATCGTTAGAGAACTCCATAAGCTATCTAAAAACGGATTGCCAGTTCTGTAGCATTAAAACTGTAAGCCTAGAAAAACTTTCCCTTGATCCCAATTTTGACGGTTTTTTTTTATTTTTGATGCTGATTCGAAAAAAAAAGTCAATCATAAAATAATCGTTAAATCATGTCACACCTGAAGAGAAAATTTCAGAAATATCCATCCAGAAATGACTGACTTTTTTTTGAACCATGACCGTCTCCTTAAGTTCTTTGGAACACAGCCCAACAAAGTACGAAGTGTGAGTTTGGGGAAACGCCGATAGCACTACAGGAAAAAACTGACTAAAGGTGTAATCGCTGAGTATTTCGAGTACGTGATATAAATCTGAGTATTTTTATTTCATTTGAAAGTCTCATAGCTTTCAGTGTCTGAAATTTTAACATCTGACATAATTTCCAACCACGCTCTTTCACACAGAACTAAAGTAGGCAGCAATTTCCCCAAAATCTCCTTCAACAAGACACGCGATATGAGACAATGCAGGACATGGTTTCGACTTGGATAAAAGTTCTGCATTTTATTTCGAAATTGTAACTTGTCTCTCACATCATTTTAAACAATGAAAAATCTTTCTCGTGTCATTCCTCAAATTAATTCAAACTTGACTAAATGGATTCATTTACTCGGAAAATATCTGTTAGCAAATCTCGGCAATTAAATTTCGGACTGTTTTGTTTTGGGAAAAAATTTAAAGATTGCATGAATTAAATTTTGTTGAATGATAGACAAGTTAGTTGATTATAGACGCTTCAATATTAACGAAAGCATATTTAAGTTTTAAGTGAAAAAAGTTTTCTTATTTTTAAAATAAAATGTTGTCGAAAGAGAATTAACTAGGTTCCCCACGTACTGTTTGGATTATTTCTAATAAAAGTTTTATGGCAGAATGCAATAATCAAAAAATGTAATCACAATATATCGTTATATCATCTTTTTTAAAGCCCTTATTCAAGTGGTACAAGTCAAAAACAACCCGACTGCACAATGATATCTTGAGAGGTGTAGCATACCATTTCATTTTATTTCCGTTTCATTGCAATGCCCCCAAGATTTTAGCGGAAGTTCAGTAATTGATCAGAGCTAGGAAGTGGAAATATATCAGCAGAACTCGTTTTTTGGCCATTTTGCTTTTTAAATGGTCCTGCAGTGTATTTTTTTGTATTTCTAGAGTTTTGCCTACTCAGTTTCTTATTTTTTTTTTGAGCGGTGTTATGCCACTATGTATCCCACCTGCGAACTCTTCACCTGAATGCTTAATAAAATTTCAAATGGTAAATTTTCAGATCAGATGAAATCTTTCTTAATACGTCTTAACTCTGAAATTAATTTTAGTACTTTCGAATTTACTTTGGCTTCTTTGTAGGCAAGTAATTGATGAGACGATAAAATTGTTTCAGTCACTTTCGATTGGAATTTATCCCAGCATGTCACAGCTGTATCAGTGTGAATGTGGATATTTGGATAATTTTTTTCTTTTATCATTAGTGAATGTTTAATGATCATTTTCACCTTATTGGGGTCGATCTTCGCATTTTCCAACCTAACCTTCTATCACACTTTGACAATCCAGAGCCTGCATCGAGCCTACTTAGGCTTTCGGGTATTTTGGTCCTCCCTGTTGAGTGTAACGAACGGAAAAGGGTAAAAGAGGTTACAGGTGATTTCTTTATTTGATTGAGCTTGTTTTTCACTCACTCTTTCTCTTTCCTTAAGGGGAAATGTTCAAAAACAATTTTTGTAAGGAGACAGAATATAAAGCTACCAATAAGGAAAGAACAGGTTGAAGCTCTGATTCACAAGTAACACAACGCCTCACAGGGCTAATGTACAAAGATATTTACATTCCCACTTTGCCTCTTGTTCCTCATCCTACTGTCGTAATTGAAGCCCCCATTCTTACAACGCAAGATTTTTGCACATTTGGTTGGTTATCCGTTCCTTGATCTCTTCTTGTTTGACCTACGTGGTAATGAAAATTCCATTAGTTATTGTGGTTCACTGATCTAATTTTCCTCTCTGGTGCTTTCATTTCACAGACTAACTCAGCATTCCCTTGGTGTTTCTTACATGGACCTCAAGTGGTGATGCGTATTATGAAAACTTAATGTATGTTACAATCATTACTAGATTATCATTTTTCTCTTACTATACATGCATTTACTTTGATGAACACCGCTGCTGTAGAACAATTTTGGCTTATAACTATTCTTTCAAATTTAATAGCAATGTATTTCTTTATTTCAAGCGAAGCCTGGCTTCAGTATTATCTATCACTTGCAAAAGTAGACATCATGGAGTTTACCATTCTTCTAAAATGGTTTGTACTAGGAAAAAAAATTTCACTGTCACGTTCGGTATCACGTACTGGACCTTAACTATACATTTCTGATGGAGATATCACCCCCCCCCCCCAGGAGTATCTATACGACGTTGATGGCTCCGCGTGCTTCATTTGGAAGTTCAAACTGAAGCGTATCCTAATCCATCCTCCCACACTCTCATCGGTGTGTTGTCGCTAGTCATCGAGGTACAGTGCGCACATTCAATATCTTAGTGAGGTAGCTTCTGAGCATTGTGCCACCTATTCCACAGTGTCTTAGCCGTTTAATCCTTTTGTCGCGTGAGGTAAATATTTGTGTGGTTTCCATTCACTTTGAAATTTCTTGATAATGAAACAGACTCAACCTTGGTTTAACTGCCCTTTGTAGCCTAAAACCCTGTTGGCCTATTGACTATCTTTGTAGCTGCCTACCTTTATTCATATTCACTCTGTACTTTGTTTTACTCTCAAGCCATGCTGATGAAACAAGTTTAAAAATATGTTTAAGAGCTATGAATCAAAAACGGAGACTGAACACTTCCACCGTCCTTCTGCAATATATGAGTATTTTTTGCCCCAATAACGGTGGCAGCTGATTTTAAACACTAATACTTTTTCCCGCTTGCTTGAGTCTCACAGCTTGTTGAGAATGAATAAAAGTAACCATTGTGCATTGTGTGAAATTTAAATTTCACTTATGTTAGAAAAATTGTACACGTATGTTGACATATCAACATTTATCTAACGAAAAGTTGAGTGATCAAAAACGTCATTGGAATTTGTTAGAAAACAGGATTCAAAACTTTTTTTCTCAATTTAGCGCAGTAGCGAACGAAAGTTGAGCAGCTTATCTGCTCCGTCATTATGATTGATTTCCCTTCAAATTAGAGTGGTTCGTAATTCAGCAATACAAATTTTATTTTAATTGACGCAAATGTGAGCCAGACTCAAACTGGAAGCAATCTCAGCATTGACGCCAAATGTTCTGATGAGCTGATTCAACGATCAGCTCAATTTATTTTACCGTTTTCGAAAATTGTGCACGAGGCGAATTCTTTTTTTCGAACGTTGGTGCAAGAAATTTGAACATGGCTTGCACAGGAGAATAAAAGCGTACCTGATAATTTTTTTGACTTGTAACATAATTGTGCAAGTGGTGAAATTTCATACTTATGATGAATCAGCTGTGGTAGAATTTGGATAGACGAGAAGCGCATTGCAAAATGAAAAAATAATCGAAAGTATGGAAGTGGGGCAGTGACAATCTAATATTTAATTTCATACGTTCAATGCTTAGGAAAGACGCTCTCATACAGGTAAATAAAATCAAGTTTTATCCGTGCACTCTACATGTCAGGGTGCATGCATGATATTAGAATAAAGTGCACTTTCCTAGAGGATTACGTTACGAAATACGTGAACTGTTGAAGAGCATTATTTAAGAAAAAAATTGCTTAGTAGTGGTGAAAAACAGCAATACATACTAACAAAGGTCTAGCATTGAAATGATGGTTTTAGCAGTTCATTAAGACGTGTGAAAAGTTTAAGAAAACCTTCAATGCACAAATCCATTTGCTGAATCTTCACTCACGAAATTTACAATTTTATTCTCTGTACTACCCTTCTCATTAAGGAAAGGTGTTCATGCTTGCCTACATCCTCAACAGCTAATTGAGTAGGCTTTTAACGCTGCTGTAAAATTAGAACAAACGCCATGAGCTTTTCCTTCTTTCCTTTACCTTTCCTTTGCTCTGTCGATGACACCGTTGAGTTGAATAAATCATACACATACTACGTGTGAAATACCTATATGATCTTTCATTTACTGATGCTCATACTTGCAATGATGTCATCATTTCGACAGTTAATGATTCATTATCGAATCAAAGGTACATCTGTGTAATTATATTATTCTAGTTTATCCTTGAAAATAATTCACTGAAATTTTTCAACTTATAAACGCAGAACGTTTCTGAGATGTTGGTACACTGATGCACCGATTCTCATGCAACTTGAAAAGAAGTGACCCAGGCTTGCACTTGAATGGCGGTCGTAAAGGGAGCCAATATTCATAATGCCATTTTCTCAGACGATTGGTGAGGCCATTTTGGTAAGACTGCAAAAAAAATCCTTTGCTCAGCAGTGAAAAGAACGTCAAAATGAACGCTGGAATAAAATCTAAAATGTTGTCATGCAGAAATTACGAAAAACTCAAATTTTCGTACAAAATGGTTAAAATTTTCTGAAACTTTGCTTTGAGCTGAAACCTAAACCATGTTTGTGTGATTGCCCAACAACGTAACGGAGCGCAGTTTCACCGGCGAGAATGTGCGGCATCGCGGTTATAAAATGCAGGAGGCAGTTCTGGTAACAGCAAGACTGTCTGCCTGACCATCGTTGTATAAGTGGCGTTTGTTGAGGCATATAACTGCAAAGTCTCATATCTCCACTTACTGCTGTATTCAGTAGAATACTATTTAGACTACTGTGCATCTAGCAACCCTGCAGTGTTAAAATGGTTCATCTGTTGAGTAAATGTGTTTATTACTCAAATTTAGCGGAGCTAAAATCAATTCTCAATCCGTAGAAACGATTTATTACGCGATTTATGAAATCAGTTATTACAAACTGGAAAATTTCACTGGGCACACCGTGAGAACATCAAAACCATATACACCGCTTAAATTCCACTTTTGCTAACTAAAAAAACCAAATTTCGTCATTTTTCGAGGCCGAACGTTAAATGAGACCGAAACTCTGGTCCAGTCCGCGCCGTGGCCTCGCCGCCCACCGCGCCCCAACTTTAACTGCCCGCCGCCGCTTCGGAAATGATGCGGGCGCTGCGTGGGTCCACCTCTAACTCCATATCGATCTAGGGCCAGGCATACAGCGAGGTGCATGCGAGCTCATCGGTAACATCAACTCTGAAATATCTGCTCAACATCACTTACCGATTCCTTCCAACGTTGCATTATGATTCTTCTTAACAAAGTTCATCACCCTCTGAGGTATACGGTGTACAATTTATGATTGCTTCACTTGGTGAAAATTTTCATTGATGATAAAAATATGAGCTAAACTTCATCATCAGAGAGTGCTCACAGGTGGAGCACGGGACTGCAGAGGGTAAAGTTAAACATTTCATACTAAACTCACTCGGATTCATGAATATCTTAGTTGTAGCTCAGGCTGCGAATATGAAAGCCAAATAAGTTGGCATTCATTTTGAATTAGATGACAAAGATCAAGCAATAAATATTTCGCATTTCGTTTCCTTTGTAGAAAAAACTATCGCAACGAGGATTTTTTTGGCTTTGAAATTCAGAATTGAATGAATGAGTAATATTGTACTTATGAAAGCTATCAATAATCAGCAGTTATGTGAAATTTTTCAAAATTTTCTTTCAAATCTCATTTATAAGATTATAAGTAGTACTTTTACAGCTAACTCACTGTTGTTCAGTTCAAGTCTTCTATTTGTGAAGGATGGGATCAGAAGCAAAAAAAATGTGAGCAATGATTCAACCATTCGATTCACATCCTACAACTAATCAGTAACACCGGATAAAACTAAGCATTAAATCCTTTTATCCTCTCACAGTAATTCAATAATTTCGTTCAGAGAAAATTTCATTTATTTGACGAGTATTAGCAATGTGTATTTGAATTTATAATGTTCTTCCTCATATTCAAACACTTATTCTATCACGTCGGCTTGGGAAAGATTCGTTGTCATTATTCAAAGTTTCTTAAGGAAAATGATTCAAAGTTTAATGTTTGTCATATTTGAGTAGGAGTTTTTAATGAATCCCATGTACAGTGTGATCTCGAAAGATTCTAAGTTTGGATCCATCAAAGGAATGTTTAACCAACCGAAAAACTGCTGCGATTATCATTAGTTACAACAAGAAGAAGGAGAGTACAACAAGGTTATTCGCATAAGTCATTAAATACCGAGTCGTTAAAAATACCGTGCACTCATTCTGAGAATAGAAGCGGAAAATTTTTGATGCTAAATATTTTTCTAAACTCCATGGACGTCAATGAAAATTTGATGAAGTGATAAGTTTTTGCACAAAAATTCCTAGCTATTCATTTCGAGATAGGGAAAAATCAGATGAATAAAAATTTTAACAAGCACTAACTTCCTTAATGTCAGATGCTCTGAACTCAAGAGAGCGAAAAAATTCGATCAAACCTTTAAAAATGTCATAAATTGCAACTCAGTTCCTCACTACAGTTTTGGAGCATAGTTTAAATATTTCAACTAAATTTCTACGATTATGAAATTGACCCACAATGCTCACTCAAATTAACTGCGCTAAGCTCTTAGTATAAGGATTATGAAAATTGCAAAATGAATGTTACATGGTAACTTAATTAAGGCTATTTGGTCAAACCGCAAGAAATACTATTCATTAGATATCATCGAGATTAGTTGTCAAGACACATTTTACACCATCTCTCAGAAGAAAATTACTTATACTGCAAGTTGGAATGTGCTCCATGCTGACACCTGCACACGCTCATCAATTCGAAATATGTGATGATATTTTCAAAGTAAACGTCAAATTCGCAGTTGGGTATATTTTAAAAGCGTATTTTATGCGCTTTCCATTCATTCCCGACACTTTGAAAACCTCTCATAAATAGTTCAATGTTTTTCTGGCAAAGTTCGGGACCGAAAAAGCATTCGACACCCAATATATTACGATCTTAATCAATTTTAATTAATCTTAATCAATTTTTAAAAGTATTAGGTTGCAGAGTTGGCACTCATTAACCAGTCTGTACACAAAAAAAATTAACTCGAAACCAAGATTACTAAAGTCTAACAAACATGTAACATAAAATTTTAAAAAGGCGTTTAAGGATTTCAAACTGTTTAGAGTCTTTTCTAAGATACGTTAATGTAGCAAAAAGTGTTATTCAATTTTAATCTGTTATCAGGCCGCGGATTAGGAAAAGTTTTGTTTTTTCCTGATATTTAGAGATGCGTCAATCACAACAGATGTGAAGCTACTGAAGCATTGACAAAAATCTATCCGTTCTTATTCGGAAATAATAAATACTTCACTTATACAAACTATGCCCAACATTGGTTTCTAAACATAAACAAACCAGAACTTTGGAAGATACGAGCCAAAATGACGGGAGCAATTTTTTCGCGTTTTAAACGACAAATAAAGATTTCATGGAGTGATTGGCGAAATTACTTCAGTTAATCATACTACATTATTATTTTGAATTATGCTTGCACTTTCAATATGCATTTCCCGCAGCAGAAAATACTGCAAAACCTCAGTTGGGCTGTAAGAATCTTCTCGAAGTCAGCAGGAACGTAGATGTCGGGTGCACTTCAAGTTTTCCTCTGAGAAAATGCAACGTTTCTTTCAATTTCGAGAATTTTTGACCATCCTTTACAATTTGTACTTGGGAGGTTTAGATTCTGTATCAAAATTAACACAAGAAAACTTTGATTCGTGTTTTGTTTGGAACTTGAGAATATGAATGAGAATCACGAAGAGCGAACAATTAATGACCCACCATATAATTAATGGAAAAACATCTACGATAGGTGTTCTGGTTGAACGATTAAAAACATGATTGCTTCTGCGAGATGAACGTTTTCTGGTAAGTAACACAAAAGTTAATAACACAACTGTCGATTGAGGAAACGACACATTATAATTCGCGTCGCTTCGCTAATAGTGTTTCGCTGAATAATATCTGCAGTTGATACAGGTAACTTTTTACGAGTTGTGAAACATCTATGCTCATCAGTCTAAGGATACTGAGAACCGCAAAAAACTCATTTGCCTTTGGTCAATTTCAATCAATATAACACACAATTTTCCCTAGTAGTCGTTCCTGTCATCAGCTGCTAAAATTATCGTTAAAACCTTCGACGAAGCCAGTTTCACTCCCTGTAACACGATGGCGCTGCATGAGCTCGCGTCGCTCGGCTACTGCGACTGCTGCGCAAGCGAGCCGCCCTGTGCTGCCGCTGAGGGGATGCAGGCGCTTTGTACGAGAAATAAAACTTCGAACTGAGGTAACTAAATGTTTGCACTATTTATGGCATGAGGTCACTTCACACACATGCTCTCGCCCTCCTTTTACCAGTGTAGGACTCGTGTGCATCCGAGAATCGTTTTGTTTAAACGCACACCTAGTGAGCTCACGTCTGACGATAAATCATTCAAGATTGCTCTGCAAAGTTCGCAAATGAAAACCTTCATAAAAGAAAGAAAGCAGGTATGATGGCACTGATGTTACTCCAGCAGCAGAGATAAACTATCAACAATTTCATTTTTGATCAGTACCAAATATCTTTTCATCAAGAGTCCCTAAAAACCAAATCTCAGGTTCTCCAAACGATAGCGATTTGAGACCAATAAAACAGCGATAGTGTACTTTTCTCGTGTAATTTTTATTAGAAGTATCGTATATAGCTTTGAATTTTTGATGTGACTAAAGCCCTAGGTATAGCCTACCTTAATAAAACAAATTCGACCTTCCAAAATCTTTCGCGCAATATTTTGAAATTATAATGCAACTAAAAATTTACAGAGGTTCTGTGTTTTGAGTTTTGAAAACTTGATATTGATAAAATTTGCAGGTGAGAGTAAGAGAGAAGACGCAATCAAGGTATTTAAACAAAATCAGCTACTTCACTCTTCCTCTCAGATTGCCTTGAGGGGCAAAGATGAACGACTATCTGAATGTGAGTGCCATCTGCGTGGACTGGAGAAACTTTGTTTGAAAAATTACCCTCACAGAAATAATACTGATATTCCTGCAAAAAATTATTATTCTCACCACTAGAAGAGCATGCATTCCAGAAGTAGGAAGAAAAACGTTGAAAGTTACTGGTATTTTTCTTTTGAATTAGATTATTCTGACCTGTTTCTGGTGAAGTTGTTTAAGCAAGGGGCGATAGTTTCAATTGTATCTTCCGAAGCGCAGAAACGTAAGAATTATATCACCTTCTTATTTCAGAACTCACTAGAGAAACAATTACCACAGGCAGCTCATCTCTGCACACGTCATTCGAAAACTTCCGGAGCCGAATTGAGCTATACAGACTAATGAAATGCAATTTATTCTCGAGTAATTAGAGAACTTCACTCTTAATGGAGCATAAAGGGGCAGAGTTTTCAAAGAGCTTCGCTCTTCGAGTGAGGACGAACTGGAAATACGACCACCCTTACTCGCAGTCACCGGACAACTGAAGCTCCAGAGCCTCTGGTTCCGAGCTGCCACTCTTCTGCTCAGCTTCCCTGTGCTCTCCCTTCTGCCTCATCTTCGCTCCCCGTCTTCTTGGGAGAGATATTTCAACCGAGTCACTTAGCCGAGTTCTTTGTTGTTTAGTTTCCTGCGGACATGTCAAAGCTTTTCTTAAAAACACAACTGTGTTCCCACTCCTCTCTTACATTGCCTCCTAATTTTTGTTGGAAGGTTTGCCTCTTTAATGTGTCACAAGCCTATTCATGTGCATTCTGGAGTACTTCTCACTCAAATATTTCACTATGCACACTTTTCGAACTTTTCTTTACTAATTAGCTTCAAAAATGCAATGATAAATAATTTAATGCATAAATTTTGACAAACTAATGTCGAAATGAGCACATCGTCATGACGCCAATAGTAAAGACACACTTTACGTACATTTTGGTCAAAATATTGAAGGCGTTTCAACTCTCGTTCAAGCGTAGCCTCTAGTTACATGTGACAGACACTGAAATCACACACAGAAAACATCATGCTTGGAATATATTGGGCTTAACTTCATTATCTCATTGTCTCTTTGCATTGCCTGCTCAAAATGAATGCAGCTTATAAGTAACGAGAAAAAACGTCGATAGGGATTCAGTAGTGACTATCATAGAACTTATTGAAGAAACTACCCGAGCTTTCGCAAATTTTACCTGTAAAATGTTAATGAAAGCATTGAAGAAGTAATCATTATCTAAACAGTAGCATATACGAAAAAATGTAGTTTAGAATGTGTTGTAACCTGATTTTTATAGTGATTCGCACAGTAAAGAACTCAAAGTGCATTGTTAATCAGCTGATGTTAAGAAGGTTCCATAATTTTAGCGTTATTCACTTTCAATTTTTACTATCAACGTTTTGTTGTGATTACAATGTTTAAAAAACTGTGACAAACGAGATAGGCATGATTTTTTGACCATTCAGAGGTAGTTAAATACTGGGGGAAATATCCGTAGAGTTCACAGTCAGGTCTCGGATGGCAGTTGAGGTTATTTGCATGAGAAATGATAAGTTCAATTCCTCAAATATGGAGGGCATCACTGGGAATCAGTGACTGTACAAAAACATAAAAAAATATCGCTGAGTGTCCTTCAGACAGGTGAACTTTGTGTTCTATTTTTAGTGTATATTTCCCCGAGATGTAACCCCGTTTGAAAAACACTAATTTACAATGAAATGTCTCGCTCACGTCCAGGATTAATTAAAAAATAGGTTAAATCTAATACCGTGCAAAAGCTGTCTAAGTTACCATAGGTCTAAAAATCGTTATTATGATGATATGTTGTACTTCCTCAGTGATTTAGTTTCAATTTTCTTGATTAGAGGGAAATATCGTACAGCAATGAGTAGGATCTTCGTGACCCAGATTTGCTTGATCACGGCGAGAACATTTGTTTGTCTCAATACAGTCATTAAGGATCATATTCACGTCAGTAATGTTTCAAATTTGCATCCCGGAGTCCACAATTTGCCCAACGAAAAACAGTTTCACACTTTTTAAATTGATGCATTCGTTTAAGATGCAGATATGTTCGACGAATTCAGTTTCACATTAGCGCATCACAAACCACAAGCTGAGGAATAAGTCTTGCAACTAGTAAGTGTTCAAATTGCGTGAAAACCTTGAGTCGTTTTTTCGTCCCGGAGCTCGCCATCCGTCATCGTGCCGCGCGCATCAATATCACTAACGCGCCTTTTTTTGAGGGTAGCCTCCAGCTTCTTTTGCTAAACGATATGAAAATTCGAGACTCTTGAGTACTAGGACTTCAAAGCTCTATGCATGAATAAGATGATTTTTTTGCAGCTCCTACCTTCTTTCTGAATGGAGGAAGTTGGGTTAAAGAATTTTCTCCCCTCAAATGAAAACGTGAAAAAATATCTCGTCTAAACTTTCATGGGGATGTTTTTAAACTTTGAAGGAAACAACTTTCGCAACTAATGTGTTTTCTTTTGACTGAATTTTTCGGGTGGGTTACCTACGATTAAGAACAATTTGCAGGGAGAAAAGAAGCGGAAGAATGTCCCCACCCCTTAGCTCAGAAGTGTGTGCGCAACATCTACGAGAAAATAATCTCATGCATAGGCAGGTGCAAAAATTTGTTTCCGACAGCATGATCAGCCCTCGAGCTGTTCGAGAGATGAAACGTGTTTCACTGTTAAAATGTGTTTCATCTGCACTGTAGCGGGGAAAAAGTGTACTATTTTACTTCACGCAACTGGCCAGTTCTTGGAGAGACATTTTTTTGTGCAAGCTATACAAAATATTGCTATTATTGATGGGTTTATTTTACAATCCAGGGCAATACCGGGTAAAATACATGAATCAACCCTTGCTATGAGTATATTCTATTTTTGAGACCTAGTTCCACATGCCTACCAAAATTTCTTTTTCACTTTAAAAATGAATAGCGGCAGCTTTTCCTTCCCATCTGAATAGCTCCGTTTAGGCATTGAGAAGCGAATTTTAATGTTGTTTACATTTCCTAATTCAAAAGAGGTGCATATCTGTTCGGATCAAGTCCAAGTGTTATAAAATATTGCTCAATAAATGACTTAAAAATATTTCAAATTTGATCGACTGGGGCAGTGAACTTTCTGACCTTATTTTTTAAGTTTAAAGCAGCAACAGAAAAAAATATGAAGTCGAGGGCTTCGTTCATTTCTCGAATACAGCGAAAAAATTCCTAATAAGTCAATGGCACACTTTATACTGATTTCAGTTCCCAATTTGTGGCTACGGTGGGTGTGACATAAATAATGCAAGCATAATTTACTTTAAAAATCAATCAGGAGAATAAATATTTCATTGTCGCTAGTACCAATTAATTAGGTTCAAAAAATTTAAAAAATGCTTTCCACAGACGTGTGTGTCGAAAAATGCCAGGTAAGTGAAATAAATACTGTTCTTCAGCATCATGATTTGCCAGAGCTAATCAAAGAAACTAACTTCATATAACACTCATGTTCATAGTGGGAACGACGGAGTAAGTTATCCATGCCATCAGAAAATATATCCTGAAATCTCTCTAAGATGGTCATCAACACTGGGTTAAGCACATGCTTTCAATTTAATCTGAAAGAAAACTAGTCAAACGTTGATTCAATTTCGATTGTGATTCAATCAATAAATTATTCAGATCATAACCATATCAATTTCTAAATTCATAAATATTTCTGACTTTAGTGACCTCACCAAAAGTTTACGCGCAAAACTATTGTGAACATACATAAATGAGTCAGAGCGTCGATAATTCATTGATCCGCTTGTGCAAAATTTCTACATTACTTAGTAAAGAGTGAACCTCTAACCACTTCTAGCTTTTAAAAAAGAAATCTGTCATCTCGTTACATTTGCTTTTCCCTCCCACACCTGCAGTTGAAAATGAACGGGGAAACATTTATTTTATCAAATCGGAGGCAAACAATTAGTGCAAAAAAGAACGTTGTATGACGATTGGCGATAATTTTTAGAATTATTTTTCAATTATGGCAGGAAAAATTGCTGCAGAGAACGCAATTTCTTCGAGAGCTGTGTTTTCTTTAGTTTGAATGACAAAGAAATATCATTCTTACTAATTTGAGTCGATCAAATAATCTAATCTCACTTCCGTCTCCAATCCGTTGCCATGAAAGTTCTAATCACATTTGAACTCTTGAAAAGTTAATTGAAGAAATAGAATGTCATGTTATACACAATATATTTGTACACTTGTTTGTACTTAAGAAGGATTTGTGCGTATAAAATCATAAACAAACAGGTAAAGAGTGTTGAGCGGGGAAAAACAGTAGTTTCATCAGCCTCAGCATTAAGCAGAAATCATAAAAATGTGGGCGTTTCAAGGACATAACATCACAACAGTTACTGACGGAAGAAAGCGTCGCGAAAATCAATTAAACGTGTGAAATTCTATCAAAACTTAATTAAAACGATGAAGATAGACAAAACTTGATGAGAGACCCATCAATGAACTCATAAAATTGCCAGCATCACTATTTTCTACTCATTTAGCGACGTACTGAATCTGCACACTTAAATTCCCCATCATCTTCTCTGGATAACCCAGAATTTTTCGTACATGATTACATCTGTTTAGCAAGTAAAAAATGGAATTAAATACTTTTAAAAGTCGCAAAGCAAGTTGGTGCAGTTGGACGGGCGACTTTTTAAATGCGAATGTAATAACGAACTGATTGCTCATCACGCACCATTGTGTCAAAGTTCCTGTTGACGGATCAACAGTCTTCAATGTCGATGAAAGGGTTTGTACTGCCCTTTAATGCGAAACATTTATTTTATCAAATCAGAGGCAAACAATTGGTGCAAAATAAAACGTTGTGTGACGATTGGCGATAATGCTTAGAATTATTTTTCAATTAAATTATTTCAATCATTTGAAGAAGGATCAACAGTCTTCAATGTCGAATAAAGTGTTTGTACTGCCCTTTAATGTGAATCTTGACTCATTATTTCTTCTTGTGTGGAGCTCTTATGAATTTATTGGGTCACTCAACAGAAGTGCTGCGGCAAGAGCTGCGCTGGATTATCGAACTTCCTCTGCGGATGCAGAAATTGCCTCAGGAATGAAATAATTTAGGCTACGTGGTGCTCTATAATGAAGAATATAATCATTGTTCCAAAAGTAACAAACTGTAAAAGTAACCTGTAACAATCGAAATTCATCGAAATATGATGTGCAATAACTCTCTGTAAATAACATGAACTCAGCATATAAATAAAATTTTTAATCAATAGTCAAAATACGAATGAATACTTCACTTGGAGTCTTATCTTAATCCATCGTCTCGATTCAAGCTTATGGATATCTTTCGATTTATTGGTGAAATTTAAAAATATTTTACGTTTTGAAAATCACTTGTGAAGAGCTACTACCAATGTTAAAATAATTCATGACTGCTAAGGGAGCAGTAAAAAGGTATTGCGATATTAATAAACGTTATCTAAATTAGTAACGCTACAATGATCAGACGCTTGATGGGTTTCAGTTCTGACATCAAGGGGAAGCATTCGCTTGAAGCCCATTGGCTTATTTCAATAAAACCAAACTGATGGAAAATTTTATCTGATTTACACACAAATGATTTGAGGCCATCAATGGTTCTAGGCTGTTACGTTGCAGTCAAACTGTAATCAATACCTTTTCTTAGTGATCAGCAGATGAAAAAACATGGCCCACGTATTTTTCAAGTCCCTGTTCTGATATCGTCTGGTTGAATCCACACTTCATTATGAGCAGCAATTTCTCTTGGAAAAAATTCGAACTGTTTTTTATTTCGCTGGGGCAAGAGACGAGCAAATTGACGGCAATGCAGGCGGTGCGCTTTCATGGGGGATGTCAGCCACTCTGCCGCCAACATCACCTGCTATCTTTGACAAGACAAGATATGGTAGGTACGTGCTGAAGTTTGAAATCTATAGAAATTTATACCTATTTTCAGTCAATAATAAGGGTGGATTTGAAATAAATTATTAAAAAACAACTGTTTCAGATTGGTCATGATATAATATTAAGTCTGTGAGTGAAAAAATGAAATGAACTTTCTGACCCTACATAGACAGCCTCAACTTCTGAGACAAGATAAAAGAATGCAGGTTATTCTGAACTGAGTAACATTCAAGTGCTAACAAAATATTGCAATAAAAACAATGACATACCTTTCAATGAAAGTTTGGTCAGGTGCTCACAAAACATTTCATTGATTCATAATGCTAACTGTTTTAGTTGTTCTTTTTATTTGCATTATGTATTCCATCCTGATATTTATGCTGCACTTGAATGTATTTCAATTTTTGTTTGGCTTGAATCATTTTGTCTTTTCAAAACGTTGAGAAAATCTAGGTAGGTTCAATGCGCCCTTTTTTCCCTTGTTCACTCAAAAAATGAAACATGATTAATTTGTAAGCAAGTTTCTTCACCCTTTTATTTATTATAATGATTTTGCAAAAGCCAAACATTTAGATAATCTAATTGTGGTTGTTTTCGTCTGACATTATTATGATCGGCATATTTAACCTAAAACGTGCCGAAGGCTTTGAAAATATATCCAATGAGAGAAATTTAATTTACTTTCATGTTCAAATATATTTCAGGTACGCCAGAGAGCGGCAAATTATTGTACATGTCCCCACGCAAAAATCCGAGCCCAGCAGCGGGTAATGCACAGTTGACAGAAATTGTTCGTATTTTGTGCATTAATTACATCTTCGAGAATTAAATAACTATTATTTATAAAGAATTCATTGCAGTTCATTCAAATGAAGTCCCAAGGAGAAAGAAAATAATCCTTGATTAGGGGAACGTATTAACAATAGAAAACATTGAGCGACTGCGACAAAACCTGATCGTTATCATATTTTCAATCGTTTCAGGAACTTCGCTCAAACTGTGAGAAGCTTCAAAATGAGGGATTTGTAAAACTTTCATCAGACTTCGAGCAATACTAGTATATGATCAAACTCACAATCGATTATAATGACTGTTGAGCAGTGGAAAAATTACAGATATGAGAATACCTGTCCTCTATAGATTTTGGGACACTGAACACGAAAATAACACGTAACATTGCCTGTTGGCTCAAATTTTCAAGTTATTTCGTTATTTACATTTAACGTATAACGCTGTCGGAATATCATAGTACGAATAGTAGTTCACCAACTGTCCATTTTATACACGTCGACGTTTGGTCAGTCGTTATGGGAGGACGTCTGGAAGATCTATGGGATCCCGCAGTAAAATTCTGCTAGCATGGAAACTGCAAACTTTCCTATGTAACGCTGTTCCTTTGCTGAAATGTCCCAATGGAATCGTTTTCCTTGTTCCTCGTTGAAGGCACCGCAATTCGTTTGGAAAACATCAATGCGTGAAAATAGTGAGCGCAGTTTTAGTGACATGCTGCATCCAATGGGCTCAAAGGCAGAAATAAGTTCCACCCCTAGGTCTTCGTAATTTTCAGCGCGAAAGTTGCCCAAGAATCGGTACAGGTCATACCTACTGTTTGTAATGGGTATGCCTCGCGCAGATATCCCACTCACATATATAGCAACAGATACAGAACAGAAATAACCGCATACCAACCACTTATGTCGATTGCCGGTTACACGGTTCCGAGAGCGCTGAAGAATTGGCTAACTTTCTTTACCTAGGGTTGCATTAGTAACAGGGTGTGATGATGATATTTCATCACTGTTGTGCAATAGCACAACTTTCAGGCTTGTTTTCGAGAAGTCTATAAACAATCTCCAATCTTCTGCCATGTAGAGAATTTTTTGTTTCAGCATCTTACCAATAACGTCATGGTAAAATATTGAGTCATCGTCACAGCTGAACAATGTTGAAAATTTTTGACTATCGCGAAAAAGCGATATTTCAACTTAATCTTCAGAAGGTTAAACCCTTGAAATGTTAATGTTATATGTTCAACTATATTCTTTGGGAGTTTTAAATTCTTAATCAGGCAATTAAGTTTACCTTGAGTGATTCTGTGGACGACGAAGGAGGTACTTGTCAGTTCAAATGATGTTTCAGCCTTACTGGTGCTTGGAACACTTACTAACATAGCCAGTTCAGTTCCATCATCCTCCATTTCACTGTCTGAATGTTGCGAGGTGGTCGGGAACTGACAATTTCTCTCCATGGGCCACTATAGACGAATGTGGTGTCACAGGGTATTCAAAATTCCTCTTTTTCTTCAGATTAATGTTTTTCTTCAAGCATATTGTCATGTAAAAATAGCAATATGTGGTATGGTTTGTTGGCTTACGCCAAACAGGGGCACAATAAAAATTTTTGAAACTTTTTTCTCATTCATCCATGCATTAAGGGTTGATGAAAACTTCATACAGCAAAAGAAGGGAGCCCAATTCTTCTGCTGGTCTCCGACACGACGACGAAAGTTTAGTACATATGCATTTTTCACTGCAGCAGTCAACGGTCACTTTTTGGAACCACAAATCACGTCAGCACAGATGTTTCAAAAATTATCAGGCGAATTGACACAGGAGCAGGGCATTGCTTCGCATGCGGTGGACCACAAAATTTATGTACAATGTACCAAGTCACTCACATAGTAAGTTGTTTTTGAACAAAGCAGTCAATAAAATTATGAAATACTCGGCGAGGTGAATTTATTCGCTCTCTAGCATATGGAAGACAGAGGCCGTTGGCGCCTGGAACCGCTTTTTGCCGCTTGATGACGTGATTGGTGAGATGGACAGCGACAAAAATGAATGACGACTAGTCCATGTTTTGTATTCCCTTTTTTTTGTCTGTCACGTGTAATTGACCTTCCGTAATTATACCGTCCCATGACGTCAAGTACAAAATATTTTAAGTTAAATTACGCAAAACGTTGAGCCAGGAGAGAATTATAATGTTGATTTTCGTGTTCAGCCACCAAAAATTTATAAAAGGCGGTTACTTTCATTTCAGTAAAATAAGTTCATTTCTGTTGAACAGTGTTGATTAACTGCGTTGATTTTTAACTAAGCCGAAAATTAATGATGTGTTCTTCAAAGAAGCCATTTCTGAAGAAGAACAGAATAACAAATAAATTATAAAGGGATGTTCGTAACTGCAACCAAGGGTGTAAACTTGAGATGAGCTGAAATTTTTTAGTAATGTCCCACAGTTCGTGGTTGACGATTACACTGGGGAACAAAATTGTAGATTTTGCCAGTTGCATACACTTTGCACTCAGGTCCTGGATAAATTGAGGTCACTGATTTCATATACGGTATGAGTTATTTTCTATCAAGTTAAGTTTCTTTGCAATGAGTTAACTCCTATTTATCACACAACTGGCAGTTTATAGGTAGACCGTCAGATGCTACTGATACTACTACTACTACAAACCAGTGCCAATTATTGTATTTCAAAACCCATTACAAACATGCAGAATTAATTTACAGTTTCTTTTACTTGACTTGGCAAACACATTGAGGATTCATAAGTTGCTTTTGCGAAGAATAACAGATTTATTCAGGCAGAAACTTACGACTAGAATGTCGCTTCCCTGTGCAATCTCCCTGAATGCTCCAGCAATAGTCGGCCATCATGCGATCGTCCAAGCGACCTTGATATCGATCTTCCATAATTTTGAAATCTTGGTGAAAGTGCTCACCCTCCTCATCACTCACGTCCCCCACGTTTGCCAGAAATGATGCTCATTTGCAACCTAACACCTGGGAACTTTTCATTAAGGATTCAAGTAGCTCTTTTTATTCTTCTGATTTTCTGTTTCCAAGAAAGTTCCTTACAACAGAAACGAGTGCTTCTTATGCATTTTTCTCAACATCAGTCATAAATTGAGTGATAGCTTGATCTTTGATCAGCACCCTAATTTGAGGTCCCTCAAAAATACCTGGTTTGAGTTTTTCCATCGTTACACCGGGGAACGCGTCACACAAGTACTTGAAACCATCACTGTCAGTATTAAGTGCCTTGATGAACTGTTTCATAATGCCTAGCTTGATATGAAGGAGCGGGAAAACGATTTTTTTCATGTTCCATTAAGGGTTCATGAATGATGTTCTTTCCCCCAACACTGTAGTTTTCCCAAACTGGTCATTTCTTCTGAATCCAGTGTCTGTCTTTGGCTCTGCTGTCCGAGAGGCACATAAAGCAAGGGAATTTTGTGTAGCCACATTCCTGTCCTAACAAAAAATTGGCAATTTTAGATCAACACAAATGATCCAATTGTGTTCTTCATATTTGAGTAGCTCCAATACGGTTTTGATGTGTTCACATTTTTCTTTCGGGTTTACTGAGTGTCCTACGGGTATTGCGCCAAAGATGTTGCCTATATGTAATAAAATACACTTCCGTCTCCGCTTAGAGCTATCTATCAAGAAGCGCCACTCTTTCGGATCATAATATGCAGCTCCCATCATGGTTACTAATCCAGGAATATCACACCAGTAGACGAAGTCGAATTTAGGGTCAAAGAACGGAAAAAAGTTACTTTCTCTTTTACGGTAGAATATTCCCTTTGATATCATTCTCTGCAAGTTTTTATCTTTTTATTGTGAAGCCAGCAATTGTGCCGCTTTTTAGACAAACCCAGATCTCGAAATAAATAACAAAGTTCTGCATTGCTAAATGTTTACTGTTCTGTTGATACGCTACCAAAATCTGAGTCACTGTTTCTGTTAGTTGACTCCTCTGTCAACCCAGTGTCACATTCGTTGTCAGAGTTAATTAAGAGGAGCAACTTGAGTAACGATAGGTTTTGGAACATCATCGGAATGGGGCACAGATCTGAAATCTGAATCTAGACTAGGGTATGTAGTAAACTGACGAGTTTGAAGGTAAAACAAACAACATCAGTAGGGCAGAAGTAACAGTCTGTGACATGGTCTAATGGCTCACGCTATTTCATCGGAATGCCGAATTCTATTTTCTCATTTAGTCCATTGACGCAAGTTTTCTTCGCAGGAATGACATACCTCATTTGGTACCAAAGATTTATCTTGACCTCCAAGTTTTACGTGAAAGTAATAAAAGTAAGCTCGCTTCACAAATTCCCTAATGTTCCTTCTTTGCTTTGGTGCTGTGAATGTACCACATATGTAGCAGAACGCATTCCGACGCGTCACATATTTCCTTTTACTTGATTGAAAAGCCAAATTTTCTTTAACAGCGTTCTTAAATATGTAAAAAAATACATGAACACTTTTGATATTGACAGAATTTCATTTACCTGCACTGTGCTATTAAATTTAATTCAAATTCTCGGTTTGAATGAGAGCACGGTCGCGTAGCATGAAAAATAAACCTGATATTCAAAAACGAATGTCATTTCCGTAATTAGTGACCTCAAATCCACTAGAATCTAGTGTCAGAACTCATACAATCAAATGTATGATCCCCAGTGTTATTTCTGAAACCATCATCGCCACAACCTAATATCCAATCGGTGATATCTGCCATTTATTCGCTGAGACGTGTATATTAAGCCACAAATGGTTGCCTTATGACTTACTGCTATCGGATCGACTTCTGAACAAAAGTATTTCCCAACCAGAAAATGTTGCCTAAAAGTGCTGTCGAAGTAATAACTCTTAACAAACTATTTACATGTTCCTTATTTTTGGTGACTGTATGAGCTAAACTTTATTTCCCATTATGAAACCTTTCCAAGCTACTTTGCGTGCAGTACGAATAGAAAACCAGAGCGCCATTGTTTCTCACACCATTTTCAAGAAAACGTCATAGTCATTTTGAGAGAGCTAATTTTGATTGTTAACAATTTGCTTGAATTATGTATTAAGACGTAAAAATAGAGGTAAATGTAACGAATAGAAGTCACCGTTCTTCGTCACTAACTTCATTTTCTTTGAAGAATGCATAGTTGTATAGAAGTATGATAACATTCATTTTCCTACGTCAAAATCATTTATTTGAGAAATCCTATCCTTTACGAGGCGTTTGCAGGGGGTATTGAGCCATCATTGCGTTTACGAAGATTGTGACGTACATCTCCCGCCAGCATGAAAGTTTATGTAGCATGAGGGCCTTGGAATACCATACATCTTGTGCCGGCATTCTGAACTCATTTTTCCAAGCTTTGGCAATTTTAGGCCCGCTCGCATTTCATTCAGCGGTTACAACCCTGGCTTTACTGCACTCTGGCTCATCCTAAAAAGA
The DNA here is from genome assembly GCA_014220935.1 of Platorchestia sp. MABIK. Lineage (NCBI taxonomy): Eukaryota > Metazoa > Arthropoda > Malacostraca > Amphipoda > Talitridae > Platorchestia > Platorchestia sp. MABIK. The sequence goes on along the minus strand of JACJUY010002454.1, from coordinate 36,581 downwards.
TGACCAGAGTTGCTTCGAGCTCTAAAGTTTGACAGCAAGAATAGATGAAACGCTGAACTATGCGCCGGAAGCACGATACAGAGCTCGGAACCTTTTCTCACTTTAGTTAAAACTTTTCTAAAGGAGAATTTGTTTGTTCTCTCTCCCAAACAAATGTTAATGTCCTCACCTTTCTTTCCCGATTACGAAAAAGAAAGTTTCCAACTTGAAAATCGGAGATTATTGAGAAGCTGCGAAGCAGTTACGTTTATGCAGCATCAGTTGATGACCTAAAGCAAATAAAATGCTCCTGAAAAGTGTAAAATTTTGTCAACGAACAGCTGCTGTGCAAACTGAAGAAGAATCAGAATATACAGCTTATCCTCATCTTTTTCCAATCATGAAAGCTTAAAAGATGTTTTTCTACTGTCATTGATTTCATATAAAATGTCAATGGTAGCCGGCGACGTCATGCAGAGTTACGAGACACAATAGTATTTTGGGTGAGAATCTTCTTGCTCATAAGTCAGAACTTAAATTTTTGTATTGTGTAGTAAAATATCTTTAGAATATTTTCAGTGTAAAAATGAAGGGAATGATAATCAAATTTGTATCTGTATCCAGAATAGAGTGTACGTCCAAATTAATACAACTAAATAAATCACTGATTTGCTCGAATCGCAAATTTATTAAAAATCAGAAACGCCGAAAATTTAGAGGAAAGTGATCATATTCAATTATAAAACTTAGAAATTTAAAAACGAGGAACACTGCTCGTAGGTTAAGCATTATTTAATATTACACATCGTCAAATCTATAAAACGTTTCGGAGTCCCTCTTAATCCTCAGTAAGTACAGTCTGAAAAAACGTTGAAAAATAAAAGTTCGTCAGGCATGTTAAAAAAAAATTGTTTGATAAAACTCATATAAAAACTTCCAGCGGATAAGAACTATTCATACTGTTTGTAACGGGTTCTTCTATGGCTATGTACAATGATTCCAAAATTATTAACTCCGAATCATTAAAAGCATTGCACACTATTTCAAATCGGTCTTCAGAGACTCCAGCACCACACTGCTCTGCATGGAGTCGCACAGACGAATGAGGCGGTTGCGCAAGAGGCCTCCTGGTACGATGACTAACTCCACGATGCTGGGCGACCCTGATATAAAATGGCAAGGTCGTCATAACGACATAGCCTGATGTACACTGTACATAACTAAATTTGTAAACTGATGACGCCCTCATTCGCTTCGGAAGTACATCTTGATACCGAAAAAATGAGCCTACTTTAAATGTATTGACAGAAATTTGGCGCAATTTTACGTCAGGAAAATAGCGATTGAAAAGCAGTTCCAAATCCCTAGACATCTTCTCAGACAACTGGCCAAAGAAAGGAAAACTGCAATACAAACATTGTACGCGGTCGACATTGTCACTAACTTTTGAATACTGTTTTTGCCAAAAACCTCTTAACATTAGCGTAGATTAAGGAAGAGGGACACCCGTTGATGCGAAAAAAAAAATCCAAAAAATTGAATTCATTGTGAAGGTTGTTAAAACTGGAGTAAATATTCTGAGCTCTTTTTACAAGCGTCCTAAACGCATTCACTTTGAACCTGAAGCTACAAAAGATAAAAAAACTCAATCCCAAACCTGTGAACGAAGGTTTTCGATATACAGAGGCGGTGAAAGTCTTACCGGTTCTTGCAACATTTGCTTCTAAAAAGGGAAAACAATCATGATCTTCGGTTTCGACAGTAAATTTTATGGAATGATGTTTAGAATTCAAGAATTCGAGAAATAATGGAACATGACCAGGATCTCTAAACAATACAAAAGTGTCGTCAACGTATCTACGATAAAACGTGGGCTTGAAATCCACGGGACAATCACTAAGCCACTTTGTCTTCCAGTGGCAATTAAATATATTAAAAAAAGTGGGCCCCAATGGGAGACCCATGCCAAGACCCTCTTCGTGCTTATACAGTTTATTAGCAAAGATGAAAACTGAATTCAGAACAGACAATTCAAGCAAGGTTTTGAAATGATTTTGGGTGAAACGAGAGATTTCATCAGCTGGAGTAACGAAAAGAGTCTTTAGAATTATGTCTTTGGTTTCTATCAAGGGTACATTTTAAAGAAATTTTCTACATCATGAGAAGCCATAAATAATTGATCCGCATTTTGAAAAGAAGTAATGTCTCGAGTAAACAGTGAGGAATTTTCCAATGTATAGTTGTTGACGGTTAAAGGATTCGAAAGAGGCACCAAAAATTTTGCGAAGTTTAAATTGGGAGTATCAATCGCAGAGAAAATTGGGCGTCGTTGAAATTTAGAAGAAAAATCAGATTTGTGAATTTTCGGTTGTCCATAAAGAATCCCTGGGCACGAGCCGGAAACGTACAGTTTTGAAAAGAGATTGTTCGGGAAAACCTGCAGATTATTAAATTTTCGCAAGAAAGTATTGATTTTATCTTCAATGCGCAGAACCGTTTTTCCCCATGATTCATTAATGACACTGAATTTTGTGGTATCTGAAATAATTGATTTCATTTTGCCAATGTAAACATCTTTATCAAGGATGACAATTCCACGTCCGTAGTTAGGCTTACAAAGTACAAAATTTTTATTCTGACTTAATGTTTTTAATGCTGAAAGGTATTTCTTTCCGAACATAGAATAAAAAATATTTTAAAGAATTTAAAACTGTCAAATTACCGAAAGGCTCAGAACGCAAATCTGAGATTTAGAATTGCTTTCCAATCGCTATTTTCCTGACGTAAAATTGTGCCTAATTTCTGTCAATTCATTTATAATAGGCTCTTTTTTCGGTATAAAGATGTTCTTCCGAAGTGAATGAGGGCGTCCTTAGTTTACAAATTTAAATGTGCACAGTGTACATCAGGCTACGTTGGTATGACGACCTTGCCGTTTTTTATAAGGATTGCCCAGTAGCGTGGAGTTAGTTATCGTGCCGGGAGGCCTCTTGCGCAACCGCCTCATTCGTCTGTGCGACTCCATGCGGAGCAGTATGGTGCTGGAGTAGCTGAAGACCAATTTGAAATATTGTGCAATGCTTTTAATGATTCGGAACTAATAATTTTAGAATCATTGTACATAGCCAAAGAAAAACCCGTTTTAAACAGTGTGAAGAGTTCTTATCCGCTGGAAGTTTTTACATGAGTTTTTCTATCAATTTTCTTTTTTAACATGTCTGACGAACTTTTTTGTTTTTGTTTTTTCAGACTGTGCTTACTGAGGATGGAGCAGGACTCCGAAACGTTATATAGATTTGACGATGTCCAATATTAAATAATGCTTAACCTACGAGCAGTGTTCCTCGTTTTTTCATTACTAATGAACATTCAATTAAAGAAAAATGATTTTCCTCATTATGAATTTTTTAGCAGTCAAGCTCCATCATCAGTTCAGTGAAAGATCATTGCTTCTTCAAATAAATTATGAATCGACAGTGAACATAAAACATGAAAAATATCGATTAAAGAAAATATCGAGAAGAATAAAATTTAACAGAAATAATAAACACATATTATACATGCACGGGATATGAGCTTCCGAAATCATTCTGATTAGGCTTTCGCTGAAAAATATGCAGGCTCTACAATTTTACGGCCATTCAGAGCTAGAGCAGAAAAAAAATTGAAATCGGTACCAGAAATTGGAGCATCGCAAGATTGTTTTTCAACACGATTGCGCTGACCTAGACAAGACAGGTGAGCTAGCTGAATCAAAGGACGGAAGCTTCTACCCTGATGTTTCGCCACTCTCATGTGAACATTTTATGCCGTCATGCCGGTTTACGACGATTTGCACTGCATGCAACTGTAATGGCAAACCAGAGAGGCTGGCATCTGAAGAGGGAGCTTATCTTTGCACCCGAAAAAAACATATATATTAACAACAAGAATTAGACGGAACTGAAACTTCTGAAAATACTTGGCACCTAATAATTACATTTCGTGTAACAACTTCTATGAGGGCAAGAACATGGATTCAGTATCATGTTGAGCATAATGGTTTCATCCGAGTTTGACATGAGCATGGAAAAAGCCAAGGAGTATATGACGAGAGGCTGCAAGTTCCTTATCAATTCAAGCGTTTGGCGAGCAGAACATCAAGTGCCACAACAAGCTATCTATGGAATAATATTGACGCAGCGATATGAGCTTTGTCATCTCCATTGAAAAATTGAAGCACTTTTCCTACGTAGATGGATCGGGAGTCGAGCGTACACAAGGTGGCTCTCTGCCTCACTTGCCAAACATACTTGACATGCCTCGCCGTCTGGGCAAACTTGAACATTTTTGTAACATACAGAGAACTGTTTTGACCATCAACTCTCAATTCAGTCCGACACCATTCTTTTCAAGGTACAGATGATTATAAGAAAAATATAGCCTGGCTGGTCACAATCATGCTTGGCCTTAGGTATTTTTCTTTCAAACAAGTTATTTTATTTGAGCAGATTCAATTCTCAGTGTTGTTTAGTAATTTAACCAACTCTCTGCTTATCGCGATTGGCGTATTTTTCTCTCTGTGGTGAACGTCAGATTTCAAAAGAAACAAGTCTAAGTTTTTCAGCTAATTTTCATAAAATTATTTCAATTGTCACCTCTACACAAATGTCCATCGATAATACACCAGCAAATAATTGCAAGAGAAATGAATTCCAAATTTTTTTCAGCCTGAACGACAGCTCGAAGTAGGTAAGTGGCAGGTAATGCCTTTAACAATTTGCATTGTATTAGAAGTGATCTAATTTGCGTACTTAAAAAAATCGTTTACTTCTGAACCACCTCTATGTTCGCTGAATAATTAGGAATATCCTTTCTATTCCGTAGGAAAATTGGAGCAGTTATGAAGTGACTAGGCTGAAACGTAATGACCTACTAAAATTTACTTTGAAACTGTTAACTGTTTCGTTAACAATTCGAGTTAAGCCTTGAAGTTCTACGAAATATTATCTTAATACATAGTCACATGTTTCGATCGCCTTATTGAGTTCATCAATACCGAATTTTAATTGTAAGGCAAAGAAATTAAAACTTTTTCGTCATACAACTTTCTTTGTGATACAGGAGAATAAAGACAAATTTTTCTATGTTCTCATCAAAATGTAATACATGTCAGCTAAGAACCTTTAGATCGAACATTTCTTGCCGCACGAATTTTGAAATAAGAACCCCTCACACAGGCGCCCAATTTGTTCAATTCTTCCAGTTAACTGAGTTTGTATTTTGAATCAAATTTCAACATTCAGAACAACATTAATCATAGTTGAGGATCTACTTATTTTGACCACAAAATTTGCATAGCGGAACTTTTCATCCAATAGATAATGGGTTTCATCCCCATCTTTCATACAAATTCATACGAATTCAAGTGAACGGAACACCATAAAGTGGGTTAGTTTCTGAAAATGAACTAGCATTTCTATCAGATCAATCAAATCAAATGTTGTTGAAAATTTTGGTTACTGCGTTAGTAACATGAAATGTCGGATCATCCGTCTGCAAAAAAAAGTGTGAGAGAAACTTGTGAGACATTTTCATAAAATGAAATGAGCCAGAATGTTGAAAGAACATTGTGAAGGTATTAATGAACTTTATAATCATAACGTGTAGCGATAATTGAGCCCCACGCAACTTTCTCAATTTGAAGCAGAATTACATTAGGTTATATGTAGATTGTGTTTCAGTGTAACACAATTGTGTTTTTATGACGTACATTTCTTTGAGTAAATTTGTAAAGGTGATAATTATAGTCGAAATACGAACGCCAATTTTCTTACCTGATGGAAAAAATGACTTATCTCATATTTAAAGAAGGAAGCACATAAATGATAAATAGAAACAAAAAATACGACTTGAGAACAATGCCAACAACAACACAATGTTTGAAAAACGTGAAATGTTGCAACACTTTCAAATGAAAAGGATTGTTCTTGATATGTCTTCACATTGAAAATGTCTATGGTCCTTGTTTGGTTAGTTGCTAAAACATTTATGTAACAAAATAAGTGTTAAAATCGCAGTTAATTTCTCTTTACCTTAAATCATACAAAACACATTACCACTGGCATCGACAAACTTATCATAGCAAGTAAAATGAAAGCTTTCTTCGATGAAGCACGTCGATGTATTTTGTCAACATTCATATTTTATACAATCAGGGTCACCACCGAAGTTCATTTTACTTTGAACCAAGGCCAAACAACCAAATATCGTTGTGAAGCAGTTCTTTAGCACAAAAGTGCCTTATTCATCAAATGTCTCTTTCAGAGTAGCGAGGGACTTCATCAAAGAGAGATCATCAATAACTGTAGACTGGTGGCTTGGTTCAGAATGATTAATAGAAAATTATGATTGTTTTTCCATCACTGAATAATAGAAAATCATTGATGAATCATCTGTGAATCTTATTAAGATGTTGGGAAACTTGCAGTTTATAATACAATACTTTCCTCCAATGTTCCAATACAATCTACACTCAAATGGAAAAAACATATTGAAATTACTTTTCACGCATGATCTCAATCACATTTGTGAAGTTACATTTAATTCCCAGCACTAGTGATATTTTAAATGTCCTCAGGAGCATCAATGTGACGCGCTCAAGTCGAGTTAAGTGTTTCAAAACTAAAATGCACTCATGTACAAAATGCTGCAACAGAATGAATAAGGTATAAAAAATTTGCAACAGCGTCAGTAATTTATCATGCTTGCGGAATGTCTTTTAAACCTATTTAAAATTAGGTGCTCATAAAATCTTCTGCAAGGTTGAAAGTCCGAGACAGGTCGATGCAGAAGAGCGAGCGAACACCATGCAGGCACCGGACTCGCCGCAGCCGTCACAGACCCGAACAACCTGTGTGACAACAAATTATACGAATGTAGTTGAAGCGTGTCAACAACTGGAAATTTTAGGATAAATTTGCAGGTCAAGGTTTATGAAAGTTCTGCCGACTTTCAACAAGTTTCAAGTATTCAAGAGTTTGTTTTTAAGTATTCAAGAGTTTTTAAGTATTCAAGAGTTTTTAAGTATTCAAGAGTTTTTAAGTATTCAAGAGTTTTTAAGTATTCAGGAGTTTTCAAGTATTCAAGAGTTTTTAAGTATTCAAGAGTTTTTAAGTATTCAGGAGTTTTTAAGTATTCAAGAGTTTTTAAGTATTCAAGAGTTTTTAAGTATTCAGGAGTTTTTTAAGTATTCAGGAGTTTTTAAGTATTCAAGAGTTTTTAAGTATTCAAGAATTTTTAAGTATTCAAGAGTTTTTAAGTATTCAAGAGTTTTTAATTATTCAGGAGTTTTTAAATATTCAGGAGTTTTTGAGTATTCAAGAATTTTTAAGTATTCAAGAGTTTTTAAGTATTCAAGAGTTTTTATGTATTCAAGAATTTTCAAGTATTCAAGAGTTTTTTAGCATTCAAGAATTTTGAGTTAAATATTAATTTCACTTGCGGATAAATTATTATGAGGAGCAAAGCACCTATATCTCACTCTAACCCCCGAAAAGACCTTATTTTCCTAGAAAAGGACGAACCTCCGAGGGCCTCGGGTGTCTTCCATCCATGCGACGCCAGTAGCCTGCTGCCGTCCCCCGCTGCTTATGGTTCAAGCTCTCATCTTGTAGATATGATTTACTTAAGTTTTCACGGAGAATTAAAATTCCACGGAGAATTTTGGGGTCCAGGTTGATGAATTGAAGATTGTAGAAAGTTTCAGAATCGTTGAGTCGCCTGCCGCTGAGAACGAAGAGTATCTCGTGGCGAGTCTTGAAGTGCTGCTGAAGAGTGCCGAAACCAAACTGATAACAGCCGGACCAAAAAGCAGCTCTGACCCTTGGCCGGACTGACACTCGGTTTAATGCACAGCAGTTGCGTTGAACAGCAGCCCACCAGGTTCTGGTACGGGACTTTATGGAAAAATGAAAACTTCGAACGACATCAGTTTTTTTGCGGTTGATAAAAGTTCGAATGTTATAGGATCTTATGGGGGATGCGAAATTTGAATGCATTTTATCTCCTCATCTGATTGAATGGTATATTTTTAATAGTGTTAATTTCTGGTGATGAATTATTTATTTCCTTTAAATTATTATGTACCATGTAAATTTTAGATTTTACTTCCATTAAAATAAACTTAATCTAAGTTGCAGATATTCTGCTGAACTCATTTATGTATAAAGTGTCTGGAATGAAGTTTCTATTCATCATTTATATATATATAGTGCGGCGGAGGATTTGTGTTTGGTGAGTTTAACAGTGATTCTAGTTCACCACTAAAGTTATGTCAGCAGTTGGTAGCTTACTATATACATAGGGACTACTAAGATTTCATACGATATTAATGTCACTTTTGAATTAAATGCTTTGTATCATCAAACATTTTAGGAAGTTAAATCTCCGTTGTTTTTCAAATTAAGCCTTTTCACACTGAAAAAAGATAGATCGTTGGCAAATCGTCGGTCCAGTGCAGCTCGTTAGACCTGTTTGCCGAAGTGCTCTGCTTCACTGATAATTGCCTCAGTAGCAAAATATTTTGAATGCTGTCAAGCACTGCCATCTCAATCTTTGCGCAGTGACAAGGGACATATACTGCTCGCATAATGTATTTAGGTTTTCAGTGCAAGTTATAATTCGAAAAATAAAGACTCTGAAAAAAACGTGATACCTAGCAGAGGATAAATTTCGATTGTAAATGAATGTGTTGATACGCTAGAATTTTTATTGCAAATTTTCTGATGTATCACTGGAGTTAAAATTTTCGATTCAGAAGCTTAACTACTGAAAATACGATATATGGATGAAAATTAAAACTTGATTCAGAAATACAGTTGCGAAATGTTCTTCCTTTAACACCAGAACACGACCGTCGTAGCAGTCCTGACATTTCAAAGGTCTTGAGCAAAACTTCGCTGAAGAAAACTTGAATTTATGTGACAGAAACTTAGAAAAATATTTTTGAGCGCTAAATAAGATATGAAGCATAAACCTTTTCAAACCATGATAATCAAAGTAATAATGAATTAGCTTATTTATCCAGCCGGATATTTCCAATAATAATTTTGAATAATGTTCTACCTTCAACATTATGATGGGTCATTAAAATTTATTTCATATTAAAATGAAAATTTACTTTTTAGAAAATGTGACGGGATTCGAATTAGGGCATTATGAAAGTCGCTTGAGAGCTGGTTATTTAAAATGCAGCTACAAAGAACATATATGAAGGAAGCTCTCACAAGAAAAGCTCAGTATTTGCCTTAGTGAATGGATGAAGAGAAGAGATTTATTACCCTAGAAACTTGATATTCATGAAACTGAATTGACGTATGAATGAAATCCCATGCTATTATTGTATCTCACTTCTCCTCAAAGTACATACATTCGTCTTCACTGTATTTATGTATCTCTTTTTACTTACTGATTTGTGATCAGCAATAAAATGTGTGAACAAATACGTAGCATCTGTTCGAACAGGATATTTGTTGCAAGGACCAAAAGCGTGTCCTGTATTTACTCTACTCGAAGTGACAGCTCAAATCAAAGTAACAATTCAACTGTGCAATTTTTTCGAACGCTAACGCATTACTTTTTCTTGCCGTTACTTTGTTCACTGTGCTTTTCAATGTGTGCAAGTTGCCTCTACCAAGTCAATGAATTTCATGGTTAACAGTTTACTGATATTTTCATCATCATTATATCTCCGCGACACGTACTGCTACTGCCAAGGTGAAATTAAATTTCCTCAAATACGCCAGTCATTCATTAACGGATTTGAGGAGTTCCGTGCGGGCACTTTCTCCACAATCCATCTTTATATTGCCATCCGCCTGAGTTCTATGCAACCATGAAGAGCCGATGCTTTGTAAGAGCTATGGAGGGACTTTTGTGTAGATCTACAAAGGAAAAGCTCCTGTCTAGCTCAGTTGTAAAAATGACGGTACTTTTGTTTAATCTGGGCCTTTTCCATTCAGTTATCCTGCCTGAAGTTAAACGTAAATCTGTGCTAATCACGGAGACTGAATAAGTTTAAAATTACGGCTTATAGTTTTATAAACTACTCCTAAATTGCAATTTGATACTCAGCAACATGTGAGTTTATTAAATTTCCTGTACGGTTCAAAATTACGAGGCCAACTCCAGATGAATCATCACATCCGCAGACGTTAGATCCTCACATGAATTGAAGTGTTGCAAGTTCATTTAATTATATATTATTGGTGAGTGGAATTCATAACATGATTTCCTAAGATCGAGAGAATTGGCGAAGAAGTGAACACTGAGCTCGTTGTGTCTAAAGCGAATTACTGTCAAATTGGTCAATTGTTTTACGCAGAAGCCGTTGCGTAACAACTGTTTGGTTCAGGTTACACATAAGCGTAATTTCATTTAAAGTGTTAGACTGTTATTGCATTCATCAGAGGAAACAGTTTTGAATTCCATGGTAGTATATTTTGTCGGGTCTCATAATCATGTTGCTGTAGCCCAGATGTGTGCATTTATTATTAAAACATTCTAGGATTATCTAATGAAGCGAGTAGTTTTGCAGCTCAGACGGATGCTTCACTAAAAATGTGGTATATATATTATAAGTTAGTCTGAAATTTATTGTAAACTGTTTATTAAAGCAAGCTCAACTGACGTTGATGGATTTACCAAGGACACATCTAGCAGGAAAATGCCACTGGGCAACAGTAAAATTTCAAGTTAACGAGCTCACCGACATTTCATGATGAACGTGTTCATAGAAACAGAAGCTCTATGTTCGTTTATATGTGATAACAGCTCGGTTTTTCTAGCATGGTCTCATAAATGTTCGGTCCTCAGCAGATATTTTGCAAGGACGTTAACATAATCTTCCACTTGAGGTTGTTTGCTAACTGAAAATGTGAGTTCTGATGTTTTAAAATTTGAGTAAATATGCAACAGCAAAATTCGCATGCAATGACTTTCATGAAAATGAAACAAATGATTATCGTGAAGAGTTTAATTTTAGCAAAATAATATTTTACTTTCTTTGTGACCTTCGCCCATCGTTTTCTTACGCATATGTTCCATCTTCAAGGAACTTGTCATCTTTTTCTCTATTAAACTGACAAAATGCTTCAACTAAACTTACTCTGTATGAAAACGCTTTATCGCGAACAAAAATGTGAAATACTTGAACAAGTGATAATCAGTGGGAAGATATCAGGAGAGTAAAGAGGATATGGCATAATTTCATAATTCAGACTTTGCAGCTTGTGTCTTGGATCTACATAGAGGTTGGGAATTATCGTATATCGTATCTTTGTGTAAAAACGCTTTATCGCGAACCAAAATTGGAAATACTTGAACAGGTGATAATCAGAGGGAAAGATATCAGGAGAGTAAAGAGGGTATGGCATAATTTCATAATTCAGACTTTGCAGCTTGGGTCTTGGATCTACATAGAGGTTGAGAATTATCGCATTATCGTATAACAAAATTGGTTCATCTTGATTCACAGTCTTGGATGCTTTTTCTTCAATTTTGTAAGCATGCTTTCATTGTCTTGACATCAAAATGCTGCTGTCTCAGCCTCACCTTGTTACAGAAATGGAACATGAATGACTCCCTTTACATAACATCGAACACTTACCAGTCAACATAGTCAGTTTTCAAGATCTCTATAAAATTTGGAGTGAAGTTTTTGAAAAAAAATTGCCTTGAATGAAAGGTACGTAGAGTGAACCACATGCATGCAAATACTCCGGCTTAGATATAGTTGATAGAAAAATCATTCTTAATACCTTTCTTGTGAGACATCCTGATATAACTTTTATTACTACTCATGCAGTTACTTTCAAATTTCGTCCCTACACAGCAGCACAGAAAATAAAAAGAAAAGGATTTGGGGGTAGCACATGCCGGTTGATTAATTCTTGCTCACTGAGCAAAAGCTTTTTCATAATTGCTGTAAGACCCTGTGCTTTCAGGCTGATACCCCTTATTTTCAACTGCAAAAATAAGAAATTTGAAAACAACATCTTGAAAATGATTATTAATGAAAAAACATGTACAAACAAGTCTTGCGGAAAATCCTGCCCCTCCAACAATTTTTAACTCACAGAGCTGGAAAAATTTTTTCTAGATAGCTAATTGTCTTCTCTAGAGATGCGGTCCAAAAGTTTTTCGATTATTTGATTATTTTAATTTTGAATTTTTTTCCCTAAAAACCGACTTTTTCTTCACTTTTTCAAAATATCTTGCTTCTAATTTTCAACATGAATTGAAATTAAAATAAACTTTTGCACCGTACCTATAGATCTCTTCAATCATTGTTGATTGATATGCTTGCCATGCTTGTACCTCAAAAAGTGTGGGAGAAGAAGCTTTTCAAAAATCAAAAAGGTGAGTTTTCAGGGGAGCTATTTTTCTAAAATTTGTAATTTCTTTCTTTCCTAATTTTTAAACTGAATCTTTTTTTGAAATAAACTCCACTACTTTTGTAGCTCAATTTTAGTTATATCGATTGAAATGTCAGCAATTCCTCTAACTTTAAAACTGTGGAGGAAGGATCCAAATCAAAAGTCAATGAATGGAAGTTTCAGAACAGCGTTTTTTTAGAAAAAAATTTTCTTCATTACAAACAAATTTTTTTAATCAACTCGATTAGTTTGAAGCTATTTTTGAGCACATTCGATTCATACATTTGCCATTCCTGTAGCTTCAAAACTCCGGGAGGCGATTATATGTTTACACAGCAAGCGAATTAGCTGATGACTCAGCAGCCGGACTCAAAGCAAACACTCAGCTACACCATCAAAGTTTATCACTGAGTAATAGAATGTTTCGTTTGAATACAAAAGCATTTCAAGCAAGGCCATGAATAAACTCTCTTGCTATTATCGTCGAGGAACACTCAAAACTCCCACATAATAAAGGGGGAAAGAGGAGGTCACCCATCCATTGGCGCGCCCCAAGGTCACGCTAGTGCGCGTCTTCTACCCCGTCTGGGAGACGAATCAATGGATGTACTTGAGAGCAAATTATATCGTTGGATGCGCATGAAAATTCTCTATAAGATGAGCTTATAAACTGAAAACTTACCATTATCCGGAAGTTGACCCGAACCGTGTCCTTAAGGTTACTGTCAGAGTTTAGGCATGCTGGTGGAGGACGACCTAAAATGTGGTGACAAAATGTATGTGCACTGCATTTGGCTTTGCGAACTTCCTTTCGAACTCATTTGAAATATCTAACAGGGCAAGATTTATCAGTTTTAAGTCGTTCTGATTTATTTAACATTATAGTTAAGTGCACCATTTTTCCATTCGTATTATTATGCTCCCCTCTTTAAGTTCAAAGTTGTGCGTGTCCAAAAGTAAGAACATTAAGGCTAAATAAATTCGTAACTTTCATTCGGCCTCTGTTGTCAGCCCTAATGTGTACAATACAATTAAGTTAGCTTTCTTAATGACTTCCGTTTAGCAGTGCTAATAAAAAAGCCAGTTTAAATTGAGGGACGATGGAATTTTAAATACTGCTAGTTTGAGTTAGGTGCAATACATAATAAGGAGAGACTCCGAGGAGATTAAAATACGAGTAATTATTGTGGTGAGGTTGGCGTTGGGTTTGCAGATTAGTTCAACTACATTGTCTAATGATGAACAACGTGTCAAAAAAAAAAAGGTTTGGTATTGTGCAAAAGCATCAATACGTTTAGTGCTTGTGTACACAAATGGTAATTAGTGCAATGTTTTATTTTGAAATTACTAAATATTCTCATTTTCGCTTCTGCATACAATTTGAACGTCGTACTTTCAGGCCAGGAGCCGTCTACGCTCTCACTTGACGCAACCCTAGAAAGTGTGTTGCATGAAGTACTCAAAGAATTTCTCTATATGATTTCAGCGGTTTTAGTGGTTTCATTTTATGTTTCTTTAAGTTTGAAACAAGTTCAACGAAAAGTACGATATTCAGTATTGATAGAAAGTTGTTTTAATTTGTTATAAATTTGTTTCTAGTTTTATAATGTGTCTTGTTTGAACTCATCATTATCTTGTAATTTTACAAAAAAGAAGATGTTGCTCACTATGTTTTAAGAGAAACACTATGTGTTGTGTTGTTCACGAGTTTTTTACTAGAATTGGTAGAGTGAATTAATGGAGTTAAGATTTGAGTGAATAGGCTTCGTCGCTTCTTACGCTCACATTTTACATAATTTTTCATGAAAATATCTACACTTGGACCGAACTAGTTGTAGCCAAACTAATTTGGCTCCAGCATCAGAGAAAGTCATTATCAAACTAACTGTAAATTCACGACAACCAGAATTAACTCGAACATGCTTGAAAATTTTAAGATTTAATTACTGATGTACAATTCGAGGAGAGGGGATGAATGCTTCATTGTGATTCATTTTGAAATTTCAGGTAACAAACGTAATCAACCAACTTGGAATAGTTAACAAGAACAGTTTCGATGCTCTGATTTGTGATAAACTGTTTTTCAGTGACAAAACAGACAGGAGGACGATTGAATGATGTGCTTCTGGCGTTACACGAAAGCAACTCGTCAATAAGAGTTTAAAACCGTTTTCGAAGATATCTGATCCTAAGCTGTCCATCAACGTGTGTGAACACATTGATGGACAGGTTAATTAAACAATGAAGAACACAAAACTGAAACCTTTCGTGCGCCTTCGTCAGCGGGTATATACATCAGTCCTCATCGGGTGTCATTTAGTGAATTGACTTCTATTCGATAGATCGCCCTAAAAGACGTAATTAACATTTTCTCGCAAAGCAAATTTTCAGATGATTCAATTGAAAATTTTGATCCGTAGACTTGAACGTTTGTTATAAATTTTAATCAGACAGACATTGTATGCATTGAGGTGGAATGAAGGAGCAAATGTTTAATAATGTGAACATAAGATGTGTTGTACCCTAAAACAATTTCAAGCCGTTTTCAGAGTTCGAAATAATAGAATCGGTAATTAAGGCTTCAACTACCTGGCAATGTAAGTCTTTTTCAAAACTTGTCCTAGAAATAGATCAAGTAGATATTGGTGGAAAATTACATTTGTCAGATTGAACTTCATTCTTAAAAGACATGTACAAATACCTCCAGCTTGTTTAAAAATTGAGAGATTAGCATTGCAGTTGTGATACAGTAGTTCAAAATGTTATACAGATCTGCGCACACCGTTTCTATTATTGGGAGTGAACGGCAAGGTTGAATTCTGTTTGAGGTGTCTCTTACTAGAAAGAAACATTATAATTTTCGTTGTTTCACATGAGCAAGTGGTTCTTGAATCACAGGATCAGAAGTTCAAAATGCCAACAAATGGAGCTTTATGATTGTACAATGGAGCTTGTTGACTTATCTGCTCGGTGTATGATGGAAAAAATTGAGCAAAAAGATACGGAATTTCTACGGAATGCGCCGGGAAACCAACTCTGATAATTGGAAATGAGTAGGTGGAATTAGTCAAAATTGCTTTCTGGATTGGAGCTTAGGACTGTGTAGAGGTTTAGGCACGAGTTAAGAATAAGGTCAAAATTAAGTTTAGGATAAGTAAGTCATGAAGCAATTTTGGTTTTCAACAGCAGTAACCATCATGGTGAAATTTCCAAAAATATTGGCAGCAATTAGAAGCCGCTAGCAGCACAAAAATAATTATTTACACTAGCACACAGTTAACATTGAAATTAGAAACGGTTACTATTAGCACTTGACCGCAACAGATTAAACTGAAGTTCAACATTCAACTCAAATTCATAGGTAACCGTAGGTGGTAAGCAAGTTCGAAAACAGCAAACATTACCTGGATCGTACCCTGATTTAGCTTTGTTTAATTAAGTATTTATATTAATTGAGTTTATGACTACAGGTTGGTCAGTAGCATTAGGAAAATTCCCTCCGCGACCACAGGCCGCTCAGATAGTGACCAGCGCGTTAACACGTTAACTGCGTTTGCGCATTCTACGCTTGTTAAAAATGACTTGTCGATCTAAAAAAATCATCTCTTTTAAAAAGTGTGAAAAATATGACAGCAAGATCATATTTACCTCGTATGCTGAAATCCTTTCTAAAAAATCTGACAAAAAATTGAAATACTGTTCATTTACATCAACACCTAAATGGGAAATTTACATTGTGGTGCATAAATTTTGTAATGTGCAGTCAGCGTGACAATTATGGTGATCAGTGAAATATACTGTATTATGATTCCAAGCGTGGGAACAATGAACGTTTTTCTTCATTTTATTCAAAAAACTTTTATACCATGTAAAGGTTCATTTTTACCTATTTTAGTTCAGTCGATTAGAGGACATCAAAAATTATTAATTCTATTGCATCCATTAATATTTTTAAGGAGGAAAATGGACGACTGTGGAAATTTTAGGGGGCTTTTTCTATACCATACTAACAGTCGGTGCGAATTTCAATTAATTTGATCAGAGTCAGAGCGATTTAAATCAAATCTCTCAGAATTTGATGAATGCTTATCATGTGGGCCTTTCACGAACTCTGCATAAGAAAGAACATACATTACCCTCCATATCTAGGGAACTTATAGGAGGCATAGCGGACTAAAGTTTTCATTAGTATTGCTATTGCCTCAGAGTAGCACACCGAACGAATTTTCATCGCATCTGTTCACGCATAAAGGACATTCTAACAAGGAGCCATATCGTTGTCGAGGCAAAACGACCACGCCGGAGACGTGTCAATGATCCCGATGGCGAATAGAGCCCGGAACACGGCAATATCTGAGCCTTTCTTCTAATTGTTAGGAGGCAGTTAGTGGCGCACTTCAATAGAGGCACTCTCGCGTAACGCGAGATATGCTCGTAACGCGGCTGGTCTTTGTGTGACACCCAGGTTATGCATAGATGCCGCAGCCACGAGAATTGAAAATGCCACATCGGTTACTTGTGAGCTTATTCATTTTATAGCTGTCTCGATCGAAGGTAATAGAATGGCAATTGATACATGTATTATAATTTCCCCATTTCTATCAACTGAGAACCTATTCTGTGAGATTTAAGACTTCGCGAAACTAACACATCTATATCGTTAATGTACTTCACGCGCAGCTTCGCCCCATAAGCTCTTTAGGCAAATCAAAAAAACGTTGGCGCACTGCAGTGATGCGTGAATACGTCTTCAGGCAAAGTGGACGGCGGCCGTAAAGCAAAGCGCCGCTCGTTCGCAACTGCCTGCAGTGGACGAAGAATGAGAGCTTTTTTCCTCGCGAGTGATTTTTCCGCTTGATGTAACGCAGAAAGTGTGTACATGAACGGTCTGACAAACTTGCATAGGTTAAACTGTCCTATACCAGCAATGAACACTGTGACAGGGAAAAATGTGTAGACTGAATATTTATGGACAATAAAATTTAATGAGAAAAAACTAGTCCTCAATAACTTCAAGGAAACATTACGATGTTTCAGATGTTTATTGTAGGGAAAGAAGCGGAAGTAAAATTTTACACAACGAATAGTGGATGAAGATTGGTTGCTTGTTAAAATCTACGAGACTACGACGCAAAAAAAAAAAATTGAGATCACGCGGAGTGAATTTATATTCGTACTCGAAAAAGTCCCTCGACTGTAGTGATAAGACTCTGACGAAATCGTCAAACGAAAATGATTGTCACGACTTACTAGTAGATAAGATCACAGCCAAGAAGCAGGTTCATTGCGGGTATCCTCAGGCGACAGGAATGGTTTCAAAAAGTTTGAATGATCTGCGGCTCATTGCATTCCTGAGGTGTTAGAGTATGACATTGGTAGAGGCAACCCTTTGGAAAATAAATCATTTTTCAACATTTAAGTGCAACTAAATCAAATTGATAACTGAATTTTTAGTTTGGTTGCGACTATTTGCTACACTATGTAGTAAAAAAAATCGCCTGTAAACACCATTCTACTTCAAAACGAAAGTCATTAAGAAATTATTTAGCGGATATTTGTAGACGAACCTGAACTAGAAGCTAGACTGAGCTGAAAATGCATATCTGTCGTTTGCTTTATAAGTTGGGAATCGCTCATTCCACGCCCATGAAAAATGCGGAGGATTCTTTGAAAAATTGCCTCAATCTTGAGAACAAGAATAGTAGACGCTATGTCGCAGACAATTACGCCACCAACCAATTGCGGGCTTACAAGAAAGTTAAGTGAATTCATGAATACACGCATGTCGGGGAATCTCGAAATCACTGGCTCAATACTTGCTCAATTAGTTTGGTAGTTGTGAAACTTGTTATATGAACTTTAACTGTTTTTCTTGTTGTTTCCTGAATATTTGAAAGAATAATTAGTCCATTCAAGAGGTTAATTACTGAATTAATTAATTGAGAAATTGTTAGGTGCGACCTACATAGATGTGAACAACTTGATCATTGTCTTGCCTCCGTGAGGGAAGAGTTTAATGGTCGATAACCTTATACTCAAACTTAACTCAACACTTCTCCTTTTCGAAGCGCATCATGAGTTAAAGAGTTACATGATGAATGTCCTTGTTTGTGAAATAACTTTAGCTTCGTACTTGAACACATTTTGTTTGGAAATATGCTGAGTCAGAGCCCCACAACTGAGCCGTGAGGTAGGCCAGTATTCAATGATAAACATATCAATTTATTGAAGTTTCATTGTAGGTACTGTTGTCTACTGGGCAAATAATGTTCTTCGATATTTTATTTTCCGTTGAATGAAATTCATTGTAACGATGTGGAGAAACTGTTGAGTTTCCGGTTGAAGGAATTAAGATAATTCTGAATAATTACTAAATAATTAACCAAGTAACAAGGGAACATGACGATCTTCTATAATTGATCATGCCGTTTCCTGCCCTATAACTTGTTCCGCTATTCCTATAATGCTCAGGAGGTCCGGCTTAAATTTTCGACTAATGCGCGGATGGTTCCGTTTACTTTTGAACAAAAAGTAAACCGCACAGTTTCGTTTCGTTTCACACTTCCTCTGACGCACAGGAGAATTTGTTTCACTTCTCGACTGAAGTCAAAGTACTTTTACTAAAAATTCAATATAATAACGGTGAGCGAGGTTAAAGTAAGCAAAAGTAGAACAACCTGAGCATTAGCTCCACCGCGTGCCTGAAGGACACCAAATGAAAAAGTAACAGCGAGCAAGCTTTTACCTCAGTGTTCATCTTAACTCATATTACATTTCGTTGCATGATCACGTTTCATAGTTGCCTTCTAGTTTACATGTCATGAAGTTAAACAAAATAGCATGCAAAAGTATTTAAATATAGTTACGATGCCGAATAAAGACGTGAGTACACGAATTTTTTTCATAAATAATTTTGCAGCCCCAAATGAATAATGAAGAATTTTTTTTAGAGGAGTTCCTGTTTACGTCAGCTAACACTACAGGATGACCTCCTCATAAATTTGGTTGGTTCAAATTTCATCACAAAGGCTCTCAACATGCAATTCTGGACGATCCTTAAAGAAGGAAATTTTCCGAGAAGAAAAAAGTTAAATCATCACTCTACAAGCGATAAATGAGATCAGGGTCTTGAAACCAAACGATGGTACTAAATAGTTCACAGTGTTAATTTTGAAAATACTATTACCAAGTAGCTTTGAAAGTAGACAATACAAATTCTTCGCAGGGCTGTCTCAATCATAGAGGGAAGATCGAAGGAATTTACCAGCTGTTGTACTTCATTTGGCGATAAAAACCTGCAAAAGCACCAATATTTAAGGTTTCCAATAATACAATTTCTTATCAATAATATCTGTCTATGACTTTCATTTCATTTTACATGAACGAAATCATTACAGCGAAATATAACAAACTTTGGCTTACATATCTCAGACGAGTTAAAAACTGCGGTCACAACTGCAAAAAATGACATTGATCTACATTTTGAGGGTCATTCAAATTTTCTTGAAATGATTCCGGATAATTTGTAACCTGCACTTCTCAAAAACAAACAGTTTTGAAAAGTTTACTTAGTATTATTTCCCAACGCATTTCATAGTTAATTTCAGTTATATATCACTTCCTTCACCTAGCTTTTAATAAATTACAGTACAAAAATTCTGCGAGCATCCACTGTAGCTATGTATTTATTAATTCAATGTATCATATTTAATTCGGGCAAACCACAGTTATCGAAAGAAACATGGCACAAACTGTAGCAATAACTTATTCTTTTATTCTTATTTTATAATACAAGGACCAGATTTAATACAAACAATAAACGGATACTCAAAACAAAACTGATTTACATTATCACCAAAGAAAACTTCGACACACCCTTTGAAATTCACTTACTATAAGAGAATGCATTTACTTCGTACTCGGATCGTATCCCAAGCTGTGCGTAAAGCTACGTAGTATTTTGATACCCGTGTGAAAGTGTAATGCCACTTGTTGTGAGATTTTTACTTCTATGCGAGCAAACTGTTAACAATTTCTCCATGAAATCGCTTGTGAGTTTAGGAAATGATTTACGAGCTGGCCCGCCGTGGCGGTCACACCACTCGAGCTGCACACAGGGGAGCCTTACTGGTCGAAGGCGAAACGCCTATGTTTCCTTGTACTAGTAAATGTAATAGCGCTTAGATGCAAACGTCATTTGGAAAGTTAACCCCTATCGCGACCACACTGCCACTCGGCAGTTTGGCTATCAACAGATGTGATAGCCAAACTGGGAGGAAGGATGATGAGATGAGAAGTTTCAAATGCACTGATGAAGTGTCACGCAGAGCATCTTCGGTGGTAAAACTCCATACGCAATGACAATAATGATGTTGGGAGACGCAACGCTGCTTCCACACACGCGTTACAGAGCATAAGGGATTTTTTCTGATATCGATAGTTTTACTGTCAGTCAAATCAGAAGCCGTTCTTTCGAAAATGATCACCTTCTTTTGAACATAAATTCGAAAATTATTCTATCCGGGTCATAATAACCTACGCACTTTAGAGAGCATTTAATCCATAGACTCAAGCCATCACTAAACGATCACTCCAGCCCCGTGAAATTTCGAAATCTGAGCAAACTAACGCTTATGTTATTTTGGTTTGATTCTCCTATGCATTTTTGAAAATTCTATTTTTTGAGAACCTGAAAGTATCAACAGATAATTTTCCTCTTCGTTCACTTAGGTACTGAAAATGAATGACGAGGAAACCCGAAAGTTAATCCATTAACCGTTATTTAACTATAAAAATTATGTGATAACAACATTTATATGATGACTGGCCTTAGTGAGGTGCATCATTTTAAAGAGATCACATTTCTTAAAAATTCTTCTGAGATAAATTTTACTGTATTATAACCGTTAACACACTTTTTACGAAGTACTCAATGGTTTCTGACAGAATTTTTCAGAGGAATATCCAGAAATATTGCATCTGAAATCTCTACTGAACACTTTTTGAATAAAATATTTTGCATAGCTTATTTCAAAGAAATAGGTTGCCTCATTACCAATGTAATGTACTGAGTTTTAGCGCAGCAATTGTTTCCCTTCAGGGCAGCTACCCAGTCTAACTTTTTAGCCAGAGCATGCATGTTTTTCGTCACCCAAGCCATTTATTAAATTGGGCGGCGAAAAACATGCATGCAGGCGGCGAAAAAGTTAGACTGGGTATTATTCATGCTGATGCCGTCAAATTTCATTCATACTTTTTCAGAACGTCGACATTATCAAACATACGATGTTTAATTCCACATGTATGCCTATTGACACTTGTTTTTTTTTCTATTTTTTGTTGGCTCTAATGTTGGAATAGATTCCAATATTTTTCATATGTATGCTGTGCTTCCTCCTCTACTTTTAACTTTGGTTTCGTACATTGTAAGCTAATTCAAGAAAACTAAAATTAATTTTAAGCTATCTTCTTCATAGAAATTTTAGTTATTAACAATGATGCTAGTTTTAGAACCTTATAATGGATAATTGGTATTACCCGTGACATTACTTTAGCTCAAATTTTATTTGCAGGAATTGAAAATACAGTGTCGCAGCCCAGTCTAAAGAACGTTTTAGGGTAAATTTTTTTATCACAGTTTTCTCAGTATGAACTCTGAATTTCACGCTTATTCTGCATCTTTAGAATTAGCTGCTGTCCCTGCTATCATACCGTTAATAAGTGCACTTGTTTTTCAAGTGTATATTAATTTTTGAGAAGTTTTTCTAATTAAAAAATTGTCATGTATAGAATTTCAAAAACACATAATTCAGAAATGCGGGGAAATAGTCATGAACATTCAACAGTAATGATGGTTAAATATTTCAATTTCATTGAGCAGAGCAAAATGACGCTTTAAACGAATAATTTACAGTGTGTTGAGTTAGCATTGAAAAATGATGAAATTCCTATAATCTCATTGACATTTTTGTCTCTATTTTCAAGAAATGAAAGGAAACGGCGGGGTCGATGTGATGAAAAATTTCCTATTAAAAGAGAATATCGTGAAGCCTTTGAGCCTAATGAAAAATAAACAGTAATGTTCTAAAGAAGACTTGTTTTGAAATCAATGCAAATCATTTCTGACAAATGAATATTTTTCTTCGACAGTTACTGTGAAAATTCGATTTATGATGAATAATATGGGTGCATAATCCAACTGTTCATTAAACACTGCATTCCACTGACACCATGAAGTTCACAACAGTTGACAAGAGGATGAAGGAGGTGACCATTCAGTCTATAATGATTGTGTTAAATCTTATCCCCGATGAAAATTAACTTTGACGTTATTTCTTAGAAATTTTCCCACTTCGCCTAACGATGGTTAGGGGTTGGGACTGGGAATTAGAGCAACACAGTGTGTCTTGTGTTACTTAAGAATATCTTTTAATATCTCGAGAATATCTCGAGAATATCTTTTAATAGGAAGCGACGTCATCTAACAATCACGCATTTCGATTTCACCCTTTGGAAATGGATGAACACCTTTTTTGCATTTTGCTGACCACATTCTATATCATATGTCTTATGAAAGAAGTCATTATAAAAACGAAGAAAAAAAGAGAGGTGGAATTTTCTTGACATAGGTTAATGGCAGATGCCGAGGTTTTAAATCATGTCGCTGGCGATATCATGTCGTTGAGACAGTGCGTGGGCGACGTAACCGAAGGAATGTTCTGGAACTGTTCTTATAGAATTGGAGAAGCACCGAAGCATCTCCCAACACATTTTTTTAAACAATTATGTCTTTGGAAAATCATTGAAATCATTGTGTTGTACAATCATAACAGTGGGTGTCACGACCACTTTGAAATTTAACTTTCTCTGCGGCAACATTTGAAAGCAGCCGAAGCCCACTGAGCTAAAAACATTTGTTTCCCTCTTATGGGTTTTGATACAATCGTGTTATTACTTCATCTGTGTAATTGCCTCATTTTTTGTGTTATTGCTGCTCAAATGTTTACTAGTACGTACAGTAAACTACCAGAAATATGATAGGTAATTAAGAAAATATTTTTGCATTAAATGTGAAACTATGCATTAGGCATTTGTCAAGCAAGCGAGCCTGAGGAAGATGGTGATCTGTTATGCGACGTTGCGCTCCTGCGATGTTAGCGTACGGCTGGGACCGAGGGAACACTTTTCCGAACTGTCGTACACTAGTAGTCTGGGTGTTTGAGCGTGCGTCTGGGTGTTTGAGCGTGCGTCTGGGTGTTTGAGCGTGCGTCTGGGTGTTTGAGCGTGCGCCTGGGTGTTTGAGCGTGCGTCTGGGTGTTTGAGCGTGCATCAGGGTGTTTAGAGCGTGCGTCTGGGTGTTTGAGCGTACGTCTGGGTGTTTGAGCGTGCGTCTGGGTGTTTGAGCGTGCGTCTGGGTGTTTGAGCGTGCCTTTGGGTGTTTGGGCGTACGTCTGGGACCGAGGGAACACTTTTCTGAACTGTCGTGCACTAGCAGCCTGTTAATAAGTAATTAATACTTTGTTCGTATTGCTTATTACTGCGAGAGTTTACCTTTTAGAGCATTTACATTAAAGTGCGATCATGCCAACATAGATGCAAGCTTCTTAGCTTAAGGTTGTGTACATATGTTTGTTCGTTGAAAAGAAAATTTTTACAAGTGAGGATTAAAACAGTGTGGTTTAATTATACCAGAAGATCTCCTCACACCTTGTTCCTGCTTGTCCAAGCCTGAGTGCCTATTTATGATACATCGAAGACAGTGGCCAAAAATCGTTACGGCATTCCCAGGGAAGCCAGCAAGTTTCTTCTCAAAATTGTGAAGCACAGCTCACTTGGCCCTTGAAATGATATCGTTGCCGAAAGGGTTAAATCAATGATTTTTTATACAAAAGTAGGTTTTTATTGCGATGAATACGTTAGTGTTGTAGAACTATTAACATATGAATCGCAAAAATCTTCTTCGCTTATCTGATATTAAATGAAAAGTGTGACTAGTCCGTAAATGAAAACACGGTAAGAGCCTTACTACCTGCGTAGAATTTGAAATTATTATTTAGGAGAAATGAAAGTGAAAAATTTTACTTCTAAAAAGTTTCTTGGAAAGTATACACTAATACAAAGTGCGTTGCCCGTTCCTAAACTTATGGATACGTTTTGTCTTAATACACGCTATATTAAATAAGTGGAAATTAAATTTCACCACGCATAGAAGGACGTAGTTGAATACTGAACATAAAATACAACTAACGTTAGAAAAATGTGCCTGGCAAATTAACGTGCAGAGCGAACTGTGTTGATGCACTACTCCAGGGTATACCACAATTTACTCATGGTCCAATATATGAACCATTTGAAAAGATCCTGATCACGATAGAAGCAAACATTCTTGACCATTGTTGTTTGAACAAAGATTTTTGTTCCTACAAACTAAAGCTGAGCCATGGAGAGGTAACGTTTTTAAGAAGCTGGCACGTATTTAAAATCAGGCAAACTTTAAATTTTCTTTAAACTATATAATGAATAGTATAGTTTGGTTTTGTTTTTTCTCGCACTCCGAATAACGAACGAAGCATAACGTCATTAGATGACGTTTTTTTAGGTGCTCTCGATGGTGAATTAAACAATTACTAACGCACCTCCTTGACAATGCTGTAAGAATGACCCAAATTTCCCTTGGGATTACGTATAATAACTCAACAAGAGTGCAGGGATTTGCTGCAAATACCATGGTGCTCAAGTCTTCGCATTAACACAGTGATATTGAGACGCTCATATGAACACTAGCTGTGAAATGAGATTCTATGGGCCAGTAGAGTGCACTAAATTGGCCGCTTATTTACTAAAATGCGGTGGGGAGAATTCACTGGGAAAATTTATCCTAAAATTACTGAAGGTTCAACCTCAATTTCCGAGATTAGTGAGTAAAAATCGAAATATATAGTAAATAAAGTCACACAGCTGACTAAAGTTATTATGAGAATACAGTTTTGAAAAGAAAATTATTGCAAAAACGGGAACAATACAAATAGAATAACCTTTTCTCGTTTCACTGAGTGTGCTTTTCGAAATTATCTGTGCGTGGAAATGGAGATCAGCTGTCAGACTACATCATCTGTGTCCTCCCATTTTTGATCACCAACCCGAACAAATGAGAGGGGGAACTTTTATCATCACCAAAAATTTTTCCGAAAAATTACACTGTTGCTTTATTGTTTCGATTCAAAAATGCTCTACCACTCTGCTTGCGATTTCTTGTCGCATACCACTTCGGGTGTCTGCACTGTGCATCGCAGTGCGTGGGTTCCACTTACTTAATTAAAGCTGTGCGCGAGAGTCACAGAACATGCCAGTCGCAGTCATAAATCAAGCAATTTTATTAGCTCACCTTTACATTCAAGCTTAGACAACGCTATTCATACC
The DNA here is from genome assembly GCA_014220935.1 of Platorchestia sp. MABIK. Lineage (NCBI taxonomy): Eukaryota > Metazoa > Arthropoda > Malacostraca > Amphipoda > Talitridae > Platorchestia > Platorchestia sp. MABIK. Next base: position 10,767 of record JACJUY010002454.1, on the reverse strand, counting down.
AACCTAGAGAAAAAGTTATAAACAATGACTGATTAAAAAATATAGATTCATGCCTATTGAATTTGGGCATTCATTTGCTATACCTCTACATTCACACGCTACGATCATATCTTAACGATATGACAACCCCTTCCTTTCGAGAAACATTTTTGGAAATTTGTGACTCGCTAATTTTTATTCTTTTTTTACTTCACTGCCCTTTCTGTAAGATAGCGCTGCAAAAAATATGTCCTAAGAATTGAACTTGGTTTACATTTATTCATTCTTGTTTGGATAAAGGATGTTTATGAGGATATTTGTGATAAGATTCAGGCAAGATGTGGGCATATGTAAGAACGTAAGAAAGATGTGGGCAAATGAAAGAAAGTATATGAATGTAAGAAAGAAAGTCAAATTGAAGAGTCGTAGACTTCTGCTTTCTATGCATTCTGCGTTACACTATGTGTCAGGTCATCCCATAAGTCCTGTTCGAATTTTGAATAAATAAAACATTGGACCAAATATTACAATCAATTAAAGATTCAACCATCAATATACTTGCCCTGATCATCTATAACTTCCTTCCATCTTTTAACACGCAAATTAATACCCTAATTTGAAACTCTTCCTGCATTGCAAACGTCGTTTGTTCCAAATGATTTTATAAGCTACGAAACAAATGCTAGCCAGAAGGACTTGCTGTGTTTCCTTTCTTGAACTCATAAAACATTCTATGCCTCAAATGGTTCGTGGGTACTTATATGTTAGCTGGATTTTAATCGAGCAAATTGAAGTTTTACAGTTCTGTAAAATTTAATTTGATCAGTTTAAATGTATCTAAACAGAAAGATAATGTTCAGCTCCATTAGGTGTAATAAAATGTCCTTGAAATTCGAACAATTTATAAAAACGCAAATTTCGGACAGAATTTATGGGATGACTTGATATATATAGATAGATAAATCTTTTATCTGTAAAATGATTCTTTAAGAATTAAGTACTGAGGATATTGTTTTACTTCAGTGTTTCAGTGTCGAATTAAATATTGTACGATAGATGCGTTTCTTTTCAGCCGATTTATACGTGGTCATTCAGTATCATATTTGAGATGCGAGCAAAATTTTCTCCTTCTAATTTTTAAATTTTTTTGACCTAACAAGTGACAAAAAATTACAATCGAATTGACTGATTTTATGACGTCAATTAAATTCAGCGTGAAAATTATTTTTTCTATTAATTTCTAGCAATATCAAATGTTATAAAAATATTGGAGAAGTTGTAATAAACACTGCCGCTTTTTAGTGAGGCATTTTGATCAGTAAAATTTCAACTTGGCGTAAAGTATTTTAATATAACAACACTTCCTACAGAGACCTTGAATTAATCATTGGGTCGTCGTAAATTCGTTATTTTTCCAAGATCAATGCAAGACCTAGGGCATATAGCAGGCGTTAGTTAAATATAGGATTTGCATTACCGTAGATTTCCGCTAAGTGTGTCATGGTAACCCTAATAATTATTGTGTCATAGCACCTTCATGACACACAACTGTGTGTCGGTTTTGTGGCAAGCTTATGACACGCTAACATTGTTCAAAACATAACTCATTTATTTCAGTGTCGAGCATTAGAGCTTCCCTGCGGTATTGCTATTTTACACAGTTTTCGTCTCAAATTGATTTTGTATAACACGAGTTCGACAAAATTGTTGACTGCAAAAGATTTTGTTTGACGTTAACAAATGCAACAAACTTCAACAATGAAAGCTACCTCAGCTACAATTTAATCTATCAAACCAAAAAGCTGTACAACTTCTCATGACGACTGGAATTTACTCATTTGAACGCAAAGAAATGTAAAATACAATACAACTTATTAAAAGAAACAATACTACAAAGCTACTTATCTTCACTCGGCATATTTGTGTAATTTTTTGATCACTCAATTACAATCTCGCTCTAATAACGATTGAAAATGTACGTTCAAAGATTTTCTGCTTATGGATTTTACTCACAACTGCCTCTGTTTTTGGACCATTAGTTAGACGTTATTGCCTCCACGATAGGTTTAATTATTGGCTCAGCTCCACTTAAATAAGCAAATTAGTTTCAGGAGATAATTTAATGTCATATTGTGTGCTCAAGATGTGAATGCATATCCTAGCAATGAACATCAGACGCTTCATGGACATTCTACAATATCTGTAGACTTTGTTCCAAAGTAAAATAATATTCTGCAACAAAATAATTAGAGCGGACTAAATAATTGTCGGTTGTATATTATGCAAGGGGTAACGCAATCTTACAATAGAATTCTCCACTAGCCAAATGCGTTCTTCAACCGTCAATTTCTTCAATTCTGCCTAGCAGAACTATTCCAATTGTTCAAAATTTGACGGTTAACTGTTCTTTGCATTCAACTTTTATGATCACCATTAATTTCTCTTTTGGATTGAGGTCTAGACTGTGTGATAGCCAGTCTAATATTTTCTTTTGTTCTTCAACCAATTCTTAGCTAATTCAGAACTATACTTGAGAGACTGTCCTTTGCAAAGCTCCGACCACTGCCACATAACGCTCTTTGCAGAATCTCTCAGGTTTTTGTTCAAAATATCAACATTTCTCTTCTTCCCTCATCCCATCCAACTCAACAAATTTTTCGGATCCAGACGTAATGTAAGATACCTAAAATATCTAACTCTCACTTCCATTTTCTACAGTTGGAATGATGTTTTTGGAAACTGTGTTTCACCAACCTATACACGCGTAACATGTTTTTCTTGCCAAAGAATTCAATTACAGCCTTACCCAACCATGAAATAAGTTTCAATGATACAAAATTTTTTCCCATGAAACGATTAGTAAATAAATCTTTGCTTTAAGAGTATCGGCTTTTGAAACAGCCTTTTTTTGGACGGCATCCCTTCCGTCCTCTCTTTAAAACCTCCCCAATTGTCCAGAGAAACTCAAAGATGCTGGAGTCTGCCCACGGATCCAGAATGTCCTTAGTTGAGATACGAAGATTGTTATTAACATATCACGCTGTTTTCATTTTAATTCTTTAAATACAATACTTTGTTTCCTACTTTATTGAAGATATGACCCTTTCCTGCGTTTTTCTTGATTATTGACTTCACAGTTGACTTACGAATGAAAAATCACTTATAGATCTTGGTCAACTCATAACCTTCAATATGATCATCCAACATTTTATTTCTTATTTCTATGAGATGTTTTTATTATCGTAGGTATTGTGTTGCATCCACACAAAAACAGCTGAAAACCGGGAACTTGTGACTGATTTTGAGTTATCAACATTTTAACCTCCAAATTGTTTCAAAATATACTAGAATGCAATTGAACACATCACGTGGTCAAGTTGATTATGATAGTAACTGTTCTTTAAATCATCAAAGTAAAAGGAAATAGCTGAACAAGTCAATATGTTGCCACTGTATATTTTTTATACTAAAGTCCAGAGAAATTTGTCTCTGAAACGCCAGAGGATGATTGCTTATATAAGTCTACTCGGCATGCATAAACCCAAAAAAACATGATAATAAATCTCATAATACCATATTCCAGTATTTTGCGGTACCGTGCCCGTAATTATGGCGATCGCTGTACGCTGCAATTTCTAGGAATAGCCCTGGAAGTATAGGACTTCTCGTCATCGGAAAGACGTGCTTGATTTTCAAAATTGAATTAATCAAGGCTATTATTGAGAAATAAGTCTCACAGATATCAAAGGAGTATCTGTGCAATTCATCATTTTTTATCGTTAAGAGACATTTTGCTGATTGCCAGACTGTTTTACAGGCGTTCATTTTCAAAATGAGCAGCAATGGACAAAATATCCGTTCTAATGAAGTGCACTCCAAAGGATGGCTTTACTTAATTCGTAATCTAATTTTAATGTTAAGATTGATACGTCACGTAAGTAACACTGATTTCTGTCGAACAATGAAACATTTTAGACTATTTGTTCATGATGATTAAGGCCGAATGTATGAGGAGTTGAATTTAAGAGCAGCTCAACTAGTTGAACCAATCCTCACCACTTAGTTCCTTATTAATAAAGGCTGATTTGACGTAACCTGGAAAAGATTTTTTAAGGACATCATTAAAAGTTTACAAATTCAAAAAGAACATCTTCGTAGGCGAAACGAAAAAATCGTTAATTGAGACTTGGTGTAAATAATAGTTCACATCACTAAAATAGCTTCAATTTCTAATGATGGAATGATAGACATTTTCATTTCCGTTCAGATTAAACTATGAAAAGATACGTTTAACTATTCAGCCCTCGCCGATGTTGGACACGGCTTGGGTCAAACAAAAAGTTCGCTAGTTCTCGATGAACTTTTCTGAGCTTATAACAATAGGTGTAAAATGATGCGATTATTGTTTTTAAAGTCATGTGTTTTTTCATAAATTTATCAGATGTTTGATTTTTATTAGACATGAAAAATTGGGTGTTGCGGAAAATGGTTATTTTCCTGCAATTTTAAATTTACAGAACTGGTAAAATGTATTCTAGATAGCTAATTGTCTTGTCTAAAGATCGGTGCAAAAATTTTCCGATAGTTTGATTTTTTGAATTTAAGAATTTTTTTCCCCATACCCACCACTGTTTTCTCTTTTTCAGAATATTTTTTTAATTATTTTCAATATGAATTGAATTCAAAAATCCTATAAACTATATAGATCTCTAGATGGTTTTAACCGCTGTCGATTGATATGTTTGCCATTCCTGTACCTTCAAAATTGTGGGAGAAGAGTTCCTTCGAAGGTCAAAAAGGCAAGTTTTCACGACAGCCATTTTACTATAATTAATTTTTTATTTTATTCATAAGTTTTAACTTAGTAGTTTTTTCAAATGAACTCCACTGGTTTTCTAGCTCTATTTGAGTTCTACCGAATGATACATTAGCCATTCCTGTACCTTCAAAACTTGGGAAAGAATCCATATCAAAAGACAGTAAATGCAAGTTTCAAAACATCGGTTTCCTTTTTTTTCCTTTCCAAAATTTGTATTTTATTATCAACTCTATTGCTTTGTAGCTCTTTTTAAGCCCTTTCGATTGATATATTTGCCATTCGTGTACCTTCAAAACCGCGGCAGGCGATTAGATGTTTACACAACAAGCTTATTAGCTGATGACTCAGAGCAGCCGGATTAAAAACAAACACTCAGTAATATCAACATAATTTATCAGAGTGTTAAAATGTTTCGTTTGAGTACGAAAGCATTTCGAGCAAGTCCGTGAATGAACTCTCTCGCTATTCCCGCACAGGATCGCAAAAAACTGACGCGTAATAAGGGGGAGAAGGGGAGGTCACTCCTCCATTGGTGCGTGCCAAGGTCACGCTAGTGCGCGTCTTCTACCCCGTCTAGGAGACGAACCAATACACGTACTTGAAAGTCAATTACATTATTGGATGCGCAAGAAAATTGTCTATAAGATGAGTTTATAAACCGACAACCTATCATTATCAGGACTTTGACCCGAATCGTGTCCTCTAGTTCTAGAGGCATTTACAAGCTCTAGGGGCATAGAAACCATTGTGATTGATTGAATTGCTGAGAAGAATAACTCAATTTTTTGCCGCTGTACGGGCTTAATAAGCTACAAAATTTTATGGTGTTTTTTTCAGAATAGTTGAAATTGAATTTCTAGGGAGCGAAAGAATATTAACGAATTTGTTCAGAAAAAATACGAACGTGTGTGTTAGTCGTCTGTTTCACATAACAGTAATTTCCTATTCACCGAAGTTTCAGTTTAAGCAATCTGCATTTTCCTCACTTAGAAAACTCCCGCTACAGTCTTTCGACTAATGGCTCCTCATAGAGCATCAGCATTTTCAATCTTCCGTTAACAACATCTTAGACAAGCTCATTCTTCTCTCTCGTAAGAACGACTTCATTTACTTTCCCAGATTTTAATTGCAAGATACTGAAGAAAAAATTAACTTTAGGGACCTAATTATTCTCCATACAACAAGCTGAGCGTTATTTGAAATTTGTGTTGTTTCCCTCGGTACGAGAGTGTGATACTCTCGCGTCATGTCGGCTTCTGAAAATTCTTTTGAGCTTGTTAGATTGCGGCTGAAATTCATCAGCATTTATAATACAATGACTCTAAATTTTTTTTAAATTCAAGGACACTGGACTTTCAGAAGTAATCGTACAACTTGTCTCAAATTTGCAAATCTCCTTTCTC
>JACJUY010002453.1:61150-107222 GCA_014220935.1 Platorchestia sp. MABIK | reverse complement strand
ATAAAAGTTAGCTTTATCCGTTGCTCTCGGTCTCTCGAGCCTGAACGATTGGAAATGCATAAACGTAGTTTATACACTTCATTACGTCGAGTTTTATCAAATTTAAATACTAAGTAAAATTTATGATTTATGATCTTATGTGGGGAATGTTCATTTCATGTCCGTGTTTTCGATAAATTCATAAATAAGTTTGTACTCGCTAGGATATATTAGTATTAGAACTTTGCGATTTGTACTTAATCATTTGGACCTTATGTTCATTTCATAATTTGCTAATGTACAACGTAAAATTCAAAACGCGTAGGATGCTTTAGTACTTTTGTAAATACTTAGAAGTTTTGAAAAAGAGAGCTCAAACCTATTTTTTTTTTCATCGACTGTGTAGCATTGCTGACGTCATGGCAACGAACCATTTAGCAGCGCACATGTTGGATCTGATAGCACTGCTACCCCCAAATCTGGCACTACTTTTGGCCTATCGACGCTTCGTAATGGTGACGTCATAAAGTTTGTTTGGAATGAAGCCGTTCTATTGCCAAGACGAACAAGAGGAGGTGTATTTTTCCCCATTGAAATGACTCTACCTTGTTTCCTCTACTACTGAGTGTCTTACCCTCGTTGGAACCCCCTTAAAGCGGACGTCGAGATTATCAGCATAGAGAGCTCGGCCTTTTTGCTTTTGCACATTCCGTGATGCTATTATTCATCCTGAACTTTGCTATATATTTGACTCAGAAGTGAAACATTGTGAAGTGGCTTAGCTGTAGTTGTAGGGCCCAATAGTTATTCCAGATCCAAAATTTTGGCAGCGTTTATCCCTAAATATTTGGAATTCCTCTATAATTAACATAATTCAATAATTAATATAATTAATATAAATTCATATTATTATTATATTAGATTAATATTATATTTATATTAATATAAATAATTAATATAAATTCAAAAAAGAGAGGCACTAAGCAGTCATCAGAAAAGGGTGGATTCTTGTTTCCCATCAGGAGGCCATAAGTGTTCCAACGCGCTAAAGTTGTCTCCCAAGATCGGTTCACTGATGTGTTATTCGGTAATCGAGAAATGCGTTCGCTTATTGCACGATATCTTCAAGTATCTACAGCTTCTTAGCGATATTTCCAAAGTTGAATTACTAAGCATTTAGTACAGTTTTTGATATCTGAACGTAGAAGTTGTAAATTCACCATGTTAGACACAATGCTGCATCATGAGCGCCTCGCCTCAATCTGCTCTCTCAGTGGCTGCCACTCCAACGCAACTTGATACACAGCACAGGGTAATATTATGATTGGATATCGTGGTTCTACACTGGATTAGTTGAACAGGTGGGTTATTGGATGGGCAGGCTATTGTAGCTTGAATTACACTATGGAGTCTGTATGATTGGTGATGAATTATTATGATAATGAAGCTACAGAATTTTTTGAATGATAGATATAGCATACCCGTTGTTCTGGTGTGCAGTTGCTCGCATTATTTAGAATTCTTCGGGAATGTACGGTGTCTCCCAGTATGTGGGCAAATCCTAGTCCAGATGGCGTCTTTGGGTCATCAGTATGAAAAATAAATAGTATTATTGTTAGTGACTTCGTGGTCACTGTGTATAAATCAGGGCAGTGTGGCATGCGTAGATTTCCCGGAGGGTCGGGAGGAGGCTGGTTAGAGAGCATGAAAGTCAGAGGAGTATGGAAGTTTGTGTAGAAAGTACGCTCTAAGCAAGAAGCCATTTCTACGTATCGGAAGCTCATAAAATTCTTCTTCGTTCCGACGATTTGCTCGGTTTGTTAACCGATTTAGGGGTTATCATGGTTGACTAATGTACGAGCGCACACACTGAGGAGTTTTGTATTTCTGTGGGATTCAGGGGCTTAATGCCTGATTCTGCATGCAAGATAACGATGGTAATGACCTCGGTGTCGCTGTTGCATGCGTATTCCAGCGCAATGTTCGAATCGGCGTCACGCGCTCCAGTTGTGAACGAGATGCTGATCTGCATATATTTCACATACGTAATTAAATTTAGGCTCTCATACCATTTGGTAAAGTGTGAGAAGGGAGATACAGTCTTCATGCGATAGGTGTTTTAAGAAATCTAATGTTTTTAAACACATATTTTTTTAAGGTTATAATATGGCGTTGCCAGGTAAAACTGATGTCTATTATCATTCCTAGAAACTTATAGCAGTCGACATGAATGGCATTGTGACTTGGATTGAATTTACAGTAAGTTTTCAGTATCCTGGCTTCCGACGCATGCTTACAGTTTTACCTGAAGAAACCTGACGCCAGTTCTATGGATCCAACAAGTGAGTGTGTTTAGGAAGATTTGGAGACCGTGTTCCAATGTACACTATGTATCAGATGTAAATTTGGACTAAATTGAGGCATCGAACACATAACGTGATACATTTACTAACTCAGGTTAATTTTCTGGGATTACGTTTATAGCTATCATAATACATAAAGATGAAAATAGCTTCTCTGATGAACACCCAGAACGCTACATCTCCTCCGGCTTTGAAAAGTTGCATCCCACTCGTAAACGTGTAGAACACTCTTTCAGAAAGTTAGCAACGAAGCACAGTGCATTTCCCCAATTCTCTCAGAAATCAAGAGTATTTAAAATTCCTCTACTTCAGGTTGTGTCGTATGCCTTGTTCAAATAAAAAATCTAGCCAGTGCGTGTTCTTAAACCTCTGACATTTGAAACATTGTTGAGGGCGATATTTCTAGTTTTACGATTTAAATAACCACATGACTAGACTAAATGGTGTGAGGTCTTTCATGAAATTGAAACGTCAGAATATCAGTATTAGTCGGTATCAGTTCATTGTTGCCTTCAATTTGCATCCGCGTAATATCTATCAGGCCCTGTGAAATGAGGTGATCTTCAAGTTCTTTTTCACTTCACTTTGAAAATGCTCTACTTCATACCACGCCATTTAGTTGAACATCCTGTGGGGCTGCACCGTTACGTATTTACTAATTTTTTCAATCGTAGAATTTTTTTTGTCTGTTGTTGATCCGATGGTTCCAGTAATAAAGCTTCTTTTTCAGCAACTTCAGCTCGGACCGGAATGCCTATCACTTTCTTCCGATCCTCGTCTGATTAAATACTGTTCTGGAGTAAGGTAAGGCAGTCTCGGGCAGAAGGCTCACCATTTCTGTCCCTGTGTGATCATTGATCAGGCAGCTCAGTTCCCCAAGTTCCGTAGAATTTTCAGCCGTTGTGAGATCAGACAAGTTACTTCATAACGCCGTATGTCACCACCGACGTAGTCGGAAATACCCTTGCAGCGCTAAGGTCCTGTAGAGCGGTCTTTGGAACGCCTCCTAAAGTTTTATCTCGCAATTCTTAGTCAATGAGAATGATTACAGAAAAAGAATCCTGGTTTTGAGGAGCACCGCCCGCGTTATTTCTAGCTTGAAAGCCTAGTTGATGGAAAAAATGTGACATAAAATTCGTGAATTAGAATATTACAGCCTACATCAGCTACTACACTGATGGCCTAACCTCACGAAAGTGCGGGGCGGCTAGGTATTAACAAGCTAATGTGTGCACCGTGTATCACATACTTGCCTGCTTTCTATTTCCTTAAACAAAATACATGACTAAATACAGTTGATACTAACTAGTAAAGGGTGGTGAAGGAAACGGAAAACTCTACCTTAAAAAAAAAAGAAATTCCTGTTCAATATTCGCCATGTATGTGGGTGGCAGTTGATGAGGGCACTTCACGCTGGTGCCAGGTTATGGTGCTTTGAATACAACGCAGCAGATCAAAACAGCGTTCTAACCACAACAAACTCGTAAGTATTCCCAAAAGAGTAAGCAGGAAGGAACCATTTGGTCGAGAATTAAGGGAACGGGGAACTTATTCTCAAAGTGTTTCCCCACATTCTGCGCATTGCTGCGACAAGGTTGAAAGAAGTTTACGAAACAAGATAAAAGTAATAGGTGCTGAAAAATGCACAATAGTAAACCGAGAAAAGCTGATCTTCAACTAACTAAAAACTTCTCACACTTCAACAGAAGGAAGGCCTAATTTACCTTAAGCCTCGAACTCTCATCTCACTCTGGAAGCGCCAATTCTCATAGATAAAATAGTTGTATCCCCTTAAAGGTGTTAGTCTGATCTTTTAACATACCTGACAAATTTTTACTGATGTTAACAATTTTGAAGAATCTGTGAGCTTCAATGAATGATGTCAAAATAAAATTTGAAGTTTTCTGTCTATCCATCATGGTATATTTCATTACTATTTTCTCGTGTGCCAAAATTTAGCATCGATCAGAAATATTCAACATGAGTTAATTAAAGCAACTGAAACTTGGTAGAAGTACGCTCACTACTGCAAATACTCGTAATACACCGACTGTACGCAGCTTCAATGATTCAAAACGTTTTGGGGAGAACTGTTTCCACGAGAGAACACGCATCACTAACACTAACAAACATCGACATCTAAGGATGCTTTATTTCCAATCAAGCCTGATACATATCATCTTGTGTATTGGTTTTCCAAATGCTTTTTAACTAACACTATATATAGGACACCACGACGGTTTCCCTCGTAAAGCCGGTACCCATTTCCGACACCTGGGTTGAGTGGGATATTGTGCTTGAGTTTTACCTTTTACCCAACGGGGAAATCGCCGCGCAGCGCTGGGATTCAAACCCTCAACACCTTCATGGAAGGGCGATGCCTTAACCAATGTGTCACGGCGAGCACTCAGTGAAATGAGCAAAGCAGAATCGGGGATCAGAAACCAATTTTTGTCAAGTTGATTTATTTTAGAAACAGAGAGACCGTCAGCATCCCGAGCACTTCAATACACACATGTACAAAAGTTGACTAGCATCTGAAACCTTCCTAGTGTAGTTGAACCTCTCACGTTTTTAAGTATTTAAGGGAGGCAACATAGCGTTAGAGCTCATCCCTGTTACGAAAATGCTGAACAATTCAAACATTTTACATAAATCACTAATGAAGTTTTAAACTAAGGTACAGAGTTGAATGTTTATCATTTGAAACTGACAAACAAATCTACCGACACCGCATTTTTGGCGACAAAAAAACAAGAAATCTAAACAGCAATAGCAAATTGGAAAGCAGTGAAGGTGCTCAAGAAACATGTCAGGGGCAAGAAACATCCTTCACTCACAACAGAGAAAAAGCCGAATAAAAACCTTCAACAGCAAACAAAAAAAAACATCCACTTAAAAATTAAACCCATTGTACTTAGATCCACAGCAACATTCCGCACTAACATCGAAAACATTGTACAGTGGGTAGCTAAGGATACTGATGGAGGTGCCTAAGTCTCTTTAAGCGCACTTTATGGACTGTAGAAACTCTGGCGATGATACATGGCCAGAGACACAGCAGCCCAAACTTCTAGACAATTTTTAACTGTTGCGACAATATTCTGCGTAGCTATAAAAACGCCCTTTATTGCATACGAAGTATCATAGTTCGTTGTTAAAATGAACAAGCTTTTCTAAAGTTGCTTTAAATGAGGTTATTTATCCCATTTCAGTGGAGAAAAAAATTAAACCTGGGTAATTTAATTAGGGCATCACAAAAGCAGGAAATATAGGGAAAGAAACTCCAACGTTAATAAGAATTGTGTTTACTTATTTGTAACCCAGCGTAACGCTAATGATTTCCTGCTGATAATTTGAGAACAATAGAAAAACCCAAATAGCTTTCGCTGTGAAGCGCCAATACACTTAATACTGACAGTAACACGCTTTAGATAAGTGTGATGTTGCTAACATGAAGTTTCTAAGCACTGGATGAATTTAAATCCACACACAACCGAGTGTCAACAGTGCACTTAAATTCAGGCATTCAGGAGGATGCTCAACACAGCTCAACTTTACAGATTACATTACAAGGTAGTTTAACGCGTTGACTGCGTTGTGGGACACATGTGTACCACAAAGTGAATTGCTCATTCACGCGTACTGGTATAAATGAATGGCGTTTTATAAATTTAGAGACCTTTTCAAAAAGTTAATGCTATCATACGAGGTAAAATATGTTATCGCGTAATTACATTTTTCATATTTCTTAGAAAGAATAGAAATGTACTTGAGCATAAAGTCGATTTCCCAATTCTGCTTCTTACAACCTAACCAAACGAACTGTAACAACCGTGAAAACGCAGTCAACGTGTAAAGCCTCTCTAACCACAACAGCTCAAAATCACAATGGAAATTTTGAACACAGACGTAATTACAAGGTTTTGTAAACAAGTTCTATGTATACGAAAAAGATGCCGCTTTTATGAACGAGGGCCATTCTTGTGTTTTGCGTGAAGAGTAGCAACTGAAGAGTGCTCCAGAATTTGGTTGCTCAATGTCTTTACAGTTCCAACAACTACGCTCGCAGTTCATGGTTCCAGTAGTTGTTCATGGTTCCACTCTGAGCTGCTAAGAGCATCTGTCACGCGCTACAAATGCGTGGTCTGCCACAGCCCTCCACTGCTCTGGGCAACACACTTTCCGCATAAATTTGAGACTTACGTCTAACTCAAGTTGAAATCCCCCAACCGAATAATGGTGTTAATACGTTTTATACTTCGAATACCGGCATAATATCGCCAACCACTGCAATGAGTTGAGGTTTTTACATTAGGGTAAACTGACAATAAATTAGTTAACTAAAGAAATTAGGGCTGTCTGTACAGATCGCCCCTTAGCCTAGGCAGCCATATACAAAATAGCACAGACGCAACAGATACAGTGCTCGATTTGTGCAATACTCGCACTACGACACAATAATAATGCTAAATTATACATACATTACTCGAAAATAAATATACAAGACTTAATGACAACTTACCATAAAATTAATCTTAAATAATATGTGGATAATACAATATGTACACAACTGCATGCAACAAAACGAATAAAAAAACAACTTTACGGAGCTGTGTGGCGTCACCAAAAATAACGGTTCGATTTTTACTTTAGAATACTTTCAAACGGCACTTCCACTACTGTTAAAACACCACATAAAGGGCCTGTCTAAGGAGCACTTGTGCGGCAAGGAAAAGTGGACACCAATAAGCTGCTCGCAGACTGGCTAATAAAATGGTGAAACATTCCCGTGAACGATGCAATGCATGGATTTCTCAGCAACCTGAAGTTATACATAGGCGTTTCAACGCAGCACCAAATGCGTAGAATCACATAAAGGGGAAGACCGATGAAAATGAAAAGCACAACTAAGCGTAAGTGGAAATGAAAGATATTATTTTTTTGTGTATATATATATATTTACCTAAGTATTTAAAAGCCAGGAGTTGACTGTTCCAAGCAACATTCGATGTTCCAGTTTCGAACGAAGTAATATTTGCGTGACGAGAAGCCTGCCTGCTTCGAGAAGTGCCTGCTGCAAATGCAAACCTGCAGTGAGGCGGATTACAATTAGCCCCATCAAGATCCTGAAATCAGTGTACGATTGGAGCAACTTTATTCCTATGCGTTCGAAACAGTGACTCCGCATGGCACGGGACATGCGAGCGCTTCCTCTACGGTCATCTCGGGGTTGCCATGTTGGCCATTTTTACCAGCTAAAATTCACGAGTTGGATCTTTGGTCAAATAAAATTTGAGAATTTTGGCAGCAAATTGCAATCAGGCGACTTTCGCTCAAGTGCCGTATTCGTTTTTTCATCATATTTGTGATATCGTCCTCACCACCACCTCCTGTCCGTATTAGGGTGGAGACGTATTTCAGAATAATTTGGCTATATGGTAAATTCATTTACGGGAAGGCTTTACACACACTAACACACGGCTCATTGATCGGGTTATTTGACCTCGGAAAATAATGTGAAACTATTCTCACATCTTTTTAATGCAACTGATGGTAAAATATCTAACAGCTAAAAATATTTTAGACTTAATTCGTCATATCATGCGTACATTGGAATGTTAAGGCATTCGACTTAGGATAATTTGGCACGATTCGTAGAAATTTGCAAAGGTTTTACTGTTCTCCGGAAAGGTAACTTCACTTCGGCTAACCTGAATATGCAAACCGAGCAATACACTGGGCTATTCGAACTGTCATCTTTACGGGCTTTCCAGCAGGCATTTTGCAGAAACATCAAGTCGGCTGCATCACTGCGGAATGACTACGCGCAAGTCCGCGGTGACAGCCGGAACAGGTCATGAGTTCTACAGGAAGCTAGGTAGTGCATATATCAGCGGTACAGCTGACGCATTACGCACGTCAGACTTTTTCTCATTTCTTGCAAGAAAAGCTTCATTGAGTCGGGTGCTGCGCAAAAAAATACAGTAGTAAGCACCTGCTCAAATTAAACAACGTAGATTCTTCACTGACGTCTTCCCCAAGACCTTTTAACGGAGATGTTGGCAGGAGCAGAAATGGAGACTCAGTCATGAGGCTATCAACACATGTAAGCTGCCTCCACAAGCTACACCAAGAATACTGTACATATTAAAGAGGTAGTTATGTTTTCTCACAATTAAATCCACAACAGACTCCAACTACACCTGAATACCTGATGGGTCCTTCAGGTTTGTCTCCTCAAAGTATTCAATATTTCAGTATATCTGGTATGCAGATTTTAAAAATTTTTGAAGTTATTTATTGCAGTTTTAAACCTGTTTTGAAAACATCTTGTAATTCGGAGCAACCATCATAGACTAGAGGTAGTTTTATGTTAAAACAACACATATCAGAAATACGTTTACGGAATAAAAAAAACTATTAATAATGTTCAATAACTATCCAATTCTCTATCATTATGTCCCATCAACATAAGTCTTAATTTTTTCTACAAAATAGAATTTTCACTTTAATTGAAAGGATTGAAAAAGGTTACGGTTAAAAGGTCCATTAGGCTGACGGCGACTCAGGCCACACGAAAGCGAAGACTTCGTCAACGTATGGGTACACGAAGAAAATAGGTGGAAAATACAGGTTTTAGAGCTGAATTTTTAAACAATTCATGCCATCGAATTGATACAGCAAGAAAAATTAGTCTAGTTAGAAGGAATTACGCTGCCAGTTGTAATGGAGTAACCTAGTAAAACTAGCATTTCTTTCAAAGTACAACGAATCAACATCTTGCCGAGTGGAGGAGATAAAATTTAAGTAACTGGAGCCCGAGAGAAGCTTGGGCGAACCGCTGTAGTTGAGAAAGTCGAAATCAAGGTACATGAACATCCTGCAGTAGCATGAGACATGCAGTTATTGACAAAAGTAGAACATCTAAGAGAGAGTACCCTCAGTTGAAAATTGCAGTCTTCAAGGCTAAAATAAAGCTTTCAGATAACCACGGCTCCGGCAGCCATGCGCCGATACAAGGTTAGTAGAGCTCAGACTTGAAGATTCAAGAAACTTGGCATTCAAACCCAAAAGAAGAGCTTGCATTGAACAAGGAAAGACTTTTTCCTGCAGAATAATTCAAGGACGTCAAGCTGAGAACACCATGAAATACTCCACTAAATCATGGATGCGAATGTCAGGAGGTTAACAAGTGGTTAAGAGGCTCCTTTGTAAGCAAGGGTCCTCCAAAATATTCTAATGGGTATCAACAGGATTTGTTATTAATCTTGCCTAATAACCTGGAAAGGAAAATGTAGATAGTTAACTTTGATGCAAGAGGGCATCAAAGTCAAAAGGCTTCGGTTAACTACTGCGGTGGAAAAATATTATGAAAAACCTTACTACAATAATAATTGTGTTCGACAACAGCTGGCTATAGTAACAGTACACAACGTAAAGTGTGAGTCGGTTAGGTACCGACAAGTAAATGCAGGTACCGTAAAATTAAATCCTCGTCTCTTAGTTTTGTTCTCTTCGCCACAAAAAATAACCAGTTGTTTTTCATACCAGTCAAATGGGGTTAAGAGAATGGCAAAAATTCCCGATGCTTTCATTAGTACGAACCCTACAGGCAAATCCGGATAAGTTGAAGTAGTTCCGATATCTTTGGCTAATAATGGTACGTTTAGAGGTGTGGTTTCTGTCAGCCAACACTAAAATAGCTCGTTTCCACCAATACCAACTGAGAATTGTGTGCACGGCAATACAGAACACGATGAGCACTGCTAACATCATGTATGTGTTTTTTGTGACGTCTCATTGAAAGAGAAAGAGATTTTGAACTCGTTAACTTTTACGACAAACAATACTTGTGCACCATTCCCTTCATGGTCAGCAGCACCGCGCTAGTTTCCTCTTTGCAACATAGCAGTTTAACATTAGAAAAGATGTTAGTTTAGGCCTCCTTAAAGGCAACAAAGGAGGCGTTCCAAAGAGAGGAAGGAAAAAGGTGCCATTTAGGATGGCGTTTAGGTAACGTGGAATCTGTGCACAAAGTGTGCTCCCGCACAATATACCCTGCACATAGAAACAGTATTAACATGGAAGGCAACGAAAAATTACAAAAACTGAAGAAAAAGTTACAGGTGCTAAAGAACAGAATAGCAGAACTGGAAAAAAAGTCCTTAACAAAAGAAAAAAGTTATCTCAACAAAAAGAAGGCCTGCCTAACTCTCGGCTCAGGACCTCCTATTTCACCCCTGGGAGTGGTACTTCCCATACAAGCAAAAGTTGTGTCCCCCTTGGTAGAAGCAGTAGCTTAAAAGCCTGTTAAAAACTATTCTATCTACCTGTAATTACGATAGTTCTCCATATATACATGAAATGATACTGAAGAAACGCAAAGAGACTGCCGTCTCATTGCGCTACTAGACGCTAGTGTTCAATGGATACCATCACAGAAAATTTTTCACAATTCCTTACCACAGTAATGGAACACGAGGAACTATGTACACTCTAAAATATATGTACAAATATGTTCGTGAAACGCACACTGGAAGCCAAATGCACTACTCATTTTGACGCAGGACTTTCAAGTGATTCATGCCGTCTTGGCGCCACAACTTGCCTCGTACGATTCTTTCAAGTTGACTTTACCATTTTCGTAGTCCGAATCCTAAAGTTTACGGTCTTCAAATAGAATTTGAATATCCAACATCTTACAACTCGGTAGAGGTGTCAGATGTTCAGTACTGAAGTTTTATTTGAAAAAAGAAGAAACTTGGGTTTACTGCTGAGGAAAAAAACGTAGTGTAGCCAAGTCAAATAACAAGTACTTGTGCTACCTACTGAGCTGTTACGACGACGTGAATTCTTTAATAATCTGGTCATCGAGCCGCGCGATCACCTGCGATTTGCGCGCCGCTGTGAGACTTTTTTGTTTGGAAGCATGTCAGAGGTTCATTTTGTTTCTGGATGTAAATAATAATCCGGGAAAAGTGGCAAATTTGACAGCGCACAAGAGCCGTATTCGAGATTAGCATCAAATATCACGGGAAACACAAGAATTTCAGCACTAATCTGGCACTCCATCCCAAGGTCGTCGTTAGTCTGAATAACACAACGTCAAAAGCGTTGTTCAGAAAGTAAACGGAAAGTGAGACTTGTGAGTGGAGACGCAAATTTTGGACAACAGCAAGAAAATTGAAATCACTCAAAAACTCAACCTGTTTCGTATGATTTCGCAAAGTTTTCTTTTTTTTATAATTAAGAGAGAAAGTCTTTTCCCAATAAAGGACGGACTTCGCTTCAAATAATTTTGTAGCGTAGTCTGTTCCAACACACGTACGCTTACATGGATGATACCTACAATGAATTGAGTATGATTAAATGCACCAAGCAACTGAACATATGCCCCGCGTATTGGGCCATATGAGTACCAGCAGGTAAATTGCTCATTTGCGCACCGGTGTAATTGAATAACATTATAGCAGTTTCGCTACCTTTTGCAAAATGAACTGTTATCATACGAGGGGAAATGTTTTCGTGCGATTGTATTTTTGACATTTCTTAGGAAAGATAAAAATGTATTAAAGCAGTAAAGTTGGTTTCCCACTTCCGCTACTTACAACCTAACCAAACCAACCGGGAACAACCGCGGATACGCGGAGAACGTGTTAAATATTGAGAATAATAATTCGTGGTATTCGATTCCAGTAGAAAAAATTTGCATTGAGTAAGAATAAAAGTATGTTAAATTTGGTTTTACTCAGGAAAAAATATTTTTTAAAACTCCATTAATTTCTGCTAACGGCATTCAATGAAAGTTCTAGGAGAAACTTAATGTAGAAGCCGCTAAATGATGGGCTTCGTGTTGAAATGTGGTAAGACTTGCATGTCCACTCGCACGATTAAAATAAAATACCATTTTGGTTTTGCAGTCAATCCTTATTATCAAATGAAATATTGCTAAACAGTGAAGACGATCTGATAGAAGTAAGATAAAATTTACAAGTGCCCGCTTTAGCAGGGAATAAGAGTTGCGAAGCCACTTCAAAAAAATAGCAGTTTATTCACACTAAGCGAAAATAAAATCGCCAATCAGAGATTAAATGAACCAAATAAAACAAGGAATAAAAAATATTAACACAAGATGTGGAACGAATATTTTCGAAAAAAATTGAATGTTCCGAAACCTTTACGGAACTTGTCGATTACGGTAAATTAAATGCTTTTCTCAAAGCATGAAAGACTTGGATAAAAACGTTAATGAAGATAATTGCCCATATTATTTTCTTTGTTTCTTTTCATTTCCATTGAAACTCGAAAAAAAAATTCAGAACGAGAAAATGAACTACCTTATAGATGTTCGCTCTTCAAAGAGTTAACACTAAAAATTTCACCGACTTCTTCAGATACGAAGGTTTCCTCAAAAGCACCGTGAGGGGGAGGACTACTAGGTGGGGGAGGCACAATGGGGGGCAAGTACCCACTGGACACAAACCCCCGCCCACCTCCCCGCTTGCGGTTGTGCGCTACTGACCGGTGAGTGATGAGGCAGTTTTTATTCTTACACACCTTGCCACAAATGTCACACACGACAGTGTTGTGCGGCTCAAGGTGCTGGTCCCGCGTGTGTCGGGTCAAGGAGCCACGGTTCGAGAAACATTTAAGACAAAAACTACAGCGATGCTCTGGCGAGGTGATGCCGGTTTGCGCACCCGGACTTCCAGAAATGGACACTTCCAGGGGCCCACCTGGAGGTTCCGTGTTCAGGCCAAATATGCTCGTACCTGCGTCAGCCCCTGGACTAAAGATATCGGATCCGCTACCAAAAACTTTCCAGTGGTTTGAGCCCCGTCTAGAGCCCCCTCGACTTCTAGACAACGGACCCCAAATCAATGAAGGCTCTAGACCAGGGCTTTCTAACCGGGACTCGTCTATTTGGGGTTCGGAGGTGTCTACTCCGCAAATGGTGGTCGGTAGAAGCATCACGTCTTCTTCGTCATCTTCGATAACTGGATCAGCTGCAGAACCTTCGATGGGGTCTCCAGAGATATCGGGCTTGATGGTCAGTCCTGTGAGGAGAAGAGGTAATGCATAAGGAAATCAGAACAATACAGGACGAAACAAAAGTGAAATTTCAATTACACAAAGGGATAAAAGACAACGTGCTACGTCTCACAAAAACGAAGAAAGTGAATAATGAATTTTCAGTTTTTTTCTCTCGTGTGCTTATCCTTGACATCCACATGAGCGCCTTCAAATTCCTCCATCGTTGATACCTAGGATGCAAAAAACATGTCGGCACTGAATTCAACCCAGACCATTATCTTGGGCATTGAGTCAAACTAAGACCTGTGCGTACTAGGCGAACCTTCGGAAATTATCGAGTTGAAGAGATCACTAATGTCGACGCCATTAAAATCGTAGAACCGTCAATTTGATGGTAAAAACTGAGAATGACAGAAAAATTAGCTATCAATTCGTTAGCTAACATTGAAGAACACATAAAGAACTAGAAGAACGTTCTGATAGCACGAACAAACGAGTTTAATGCTGATGCATTAATTTTTCTGTTTTTCTTTTTCTTCGCTTTATAATTAGCCAGAGCACCCAATATAAAGCGCAACAATTCAGTTTGAGTCGAATATGGCAGTACTAGTGCAACTACTTAGAAGCATACGGGAAATCCATACCAAGTCAAATTTTTGTCTCTGCGTAGAATGTGATACGGTTTATGAGGACTGGATAGTGGGAACATTCATAACGACGTAATAAAATGTCTCAGACTTCTTAGAAATGGATATAAACTATTGCACTTGATTGAACTTCAAATCTGTAAGCAACTCGTGAGGAATGGCTAATTTTAACGGACAAATGTTCCCATTTTATAAAAATAAATTGGTACGAAAATAAGTTTTGATGGAGCACATAGCACATTCTATGATGCGACAAAGAGCAAGTCCAGCCGCCTCGCTGGACCAAAGAGTAAAAGGCCGTTCACACTCGGGGACATTTTGGCCGAGGCGCGACAAGTGCATACGAGGCTCACCACAGAGTCTCATATTTGTGTGTGTTCATACGAAGTTCCCAATTCGACACGGTAGTTACGAACTCTTGAGTGTCGCGCATAACGAATCTGATCAGAGCGAATAGGGAACTTCGTATATACACACACACACACACACACACACACACACACACACACACACACACACACACACACACACAAATATGAGCCTCAGTGGTAAGCCTCGTATACACGTGTCGCGCCTCACGGCCGAAATGTCCCCTAGTGTGAACACCCTCAAGTTTACTGGTACGAAGTGGTGGACGGACGCCGTTCACAGTAGTGGAAGCGCGGACCAAATGCCAGTTAGCAGACACGACGAGAGCTTTTACGCGGCTCATTGGCGGCGATGTAAGGAGGGAGACATATGATCGCCGGGTTATTAAAGAGAAATTATTAACTAGTTTAGGACAGTTACGCTATTTACAGATGTGCATGGCTACACTTTTTTCTGTCCAAGAAAAAAGTGCTGAGGTTGCTCCAGGCGTTAAGTGAATGAAATTTACTATTACCACCACATGAAATTTTTACTATTCTAATTTATTTGTTTACAACTTGTATTTTGTTCACCCAAATGATTCAAGATTTTAACACCTGTTAGGTAAGACATGTGGCTTCACATGTGTATAAATTGAGCTCATTGCAGCTTCTAGTATTGAAATTATTGATGATAGTCGAGTTGTTAGTTGTCCGAACCATTATGGGCGCTATTGTATGCTTGTGAGTGTAGGACCAGAGGACCACATACTTAGATAGTCAACGAAGAGGGAATGACTAACATTGGCCGAAAGATTTTTAGTGATTGAATTTATAGCGATTACGAAGCAAGTGCAAGATACTATGTTGCTCTGCGGAATTCCTTTATTGATCGGAAATGATATGGATAATGTGCGGCCGACTCGTACATGTGTCAACCAGCTAGAAAATTAGCTATGAATTTCACACGTTTACTCCTAAGTGGTACATATGTGTACCACTAGGTAAATTGCTCATTTACGTACCGGAATATGCAAATAACATTCCAACTATTTTGCTACCTTTTCCGAAATAATTTATAAAGCAAAAGGTTACACATTATGATTCATGTGTATTCTTTACACTTTTCAAAAAGATTAAAAATGTATTAGAGCAGAAAAGCCGGTTTTTCAAAACGACTTCTTTTAGCCCAACCGAACTGATCGAAAGCAACCGCACAATCTGAGTCAACGTGTTAAGTAGAATTCCTTGGACGTTCTATGTGGTTAATTTCTTCAATAGCCCACATCGCCAGGTCTCGTCATAATCCCTCTTAATATAAAAATCGATTTTGCACGTTGCCTTTTCTCAAAAGCAGTCATGACATCGTGCTCAAATTTCGCTATGACATCAATGGTACGTCGATTCCTTCGGAAGCCTGATTGTTTCATGGATATTTTTTGGATTTGTTCTAATATCCAGATTAGTTGACATTAACCATATTTTCCAAGAGTTTACAGAGACAGCCAATGGCGATATAGGACGGCTGTTTGATGAGTTGTACGGGTCCTTTCCAGGTTCAAAATGGGGACGGGTATTGCTGCTTTCCAGGTTAAAGGAAAAAGGTGTTTTGATTAGATTTTGTTTTATGCGTTCAGGATTAGATATTGTTAAGCAGGGTGAGCGGATTTCAACATAAATAAATTATCTGATCCTTCGTAACTTGGGATAGTAGTCCTGAGACTACTATCCTAATTTACGAACAGGGCACATTGGAGCTCTCGAATCGTGAATTTTGTATTGTAACCTCTATTTCGTTCATCATTATTTTAAATAATAGATCTGCTTTCTTAGCCAGCTGTATATCTCACGAGTTCGTTATAAATAAAAGTGCTAAGATACACGTCTTAAATGAGATCATTTATTTGCGAAAGTCAATGAATACAAATTTCTGAAACGTTTCGACCTCCAAGGTCATTATCAACCTGAAAACAAGTAGAAAAACTAGTCAAATGTCAAATCTACATCAATCATGGAAGAACAAAAACAAGAAAACATGAAAGGAACAAAATAAAAATGTTTAGTATTAAAATTCGTTAGCTGTAGAGGAAAAGCTGATTGCATATCATTTGAAAAGGGTTTTTTATTTAAAAATGCGGAGGTTTATTCGGTTTGATGCAGAGGAAATTACTCTAAAATCACGTAATCTAACAGGAATGTCGCATTTCTCTGCATGAGAGCGGACTGAAGAGTGGGAAAGTGTGGAAATTAACTGATTATTTCTAAAGCTCCTGCCGGCATGCTCTGCAACACGAATACTGAGGGCTCGAGTGGTCGAGCCCACGTACTCAGACACACACAGTGCGCAACTATATTTGTAAATCACAGATTTACACTATATATACTTTATTTCGAATATGCAGAAAGCAAACCACTTATATGTCTCCAAGAATTCGTTAGTGTAGCTGTTTTCAGATCCAGAGGCAAATTGCACTGCTAATTCCTCCACTACTTCGTCGCGGGCAGTGATTTAACCCCTGCCTGGTATTTGTAATACTGGTTATCGTTGTACTGTAAATTTCCTGGTAATTTTCTCGACCTTCTTTCATACTCGTACTTGGTTGGTAGAGGTTCGACTTTTAATTGATGAGACGTAGTTTTTCCATGATTCTCTACGCAATTGGTCAAAGGTATAGTGGCATCCGGCTTTTACAAAGTTGATCGGTTTTATTTCGAAGGAATATCTGTGCTTCAGAGCACGTTCACCACACAATCTGGTATTTCGAGCGTCGTTAAACCAAGGGACGGAAGGTTTCTTCACGCAGAATTTCAAGAGTATAAAACGTGTCGCAGCATCGGCAAGAATCTGGGAAATTTAAGTCCCTAACTAAATCATCAATGTCAGGAATATCAGTATTTATGTTCGTGTACGTCAGTTCTTAGAATTTTCTCCATCTCCAGTTAGCTCTTGGCATATCTAAGCGGTTTGGTAATTCAGTCTCAATCGTTGGGATTTTGAGACTAAGAAGACTGGGGAAATGGTCACTATCGTGTAGTTCTCTAAGTGTAGTGTAATTAAAATCCAGCATACAATCTGAAGAAACTTTTATTAAATCTATAACCGAGTAGGCATTTGTTTGAACATGGCAGCAAGTCGGAGATCCATCGTTTAAAATTGATAGGTTCCGCTCGAGGAGTAATTCTCCAATTACTTTTCATTTCTGATTTGTCACTTAGGAGCACCAAGACAGGTTTCTCGCATTCAGGTCGCCCATGATGTTGAACGGAGGGGTTGATTGCTTTATAAGGCTATCCAGGCCTTCTTGGACTGGTTTATGGGGTAAATACCCGGAGGCCCCGCGAAGTGTGGACAAATAAAAGTTCGGTTTTTTCAGTTATATGAAAGCCCATCAAAACATGTATAAAAAAATGTATCATCTTAAATAACATCCAAGAGTTATTCAACATATCCTCCTTTCTCCTTGATAACCTGGCGGAGATGAGGGATCACTTGCTCACACGCGGCATGCAGTTTCGGCGTCAATTTTTGCTTAAAATTTGGATAGTTTTTGCTGCAGAACCTCCACACTCGAGTGGGAGAGTTTCTACTCCAAAATACAGTGCCTGTTGAACGTCGAACTTCATTCAGGAGACAAAAACCAGCTTCGGTAATGGTGTGGGAAGGGGTTACATCCACGGGTATCAAAATTTCTTTAATTTTCATCCAAGCTGGAGTCGAAATCAACCAACATGTTTATCTGAAGATGTTAAAGGATGAAGTTCTTCCTTGGGTGAGAGAAGAGTCACTGAAAATGAAAGAATTACACTGCAGCAGAACGGAGCAACCTCTCACACAGCCAGATTGGCCCACGACTGGAGCAAAGACACTTTCAAGTCGTTTTGGACGAAAGATCTATGGCTTTTATCTTCTCTTGATTTAGATCCAATGGACTTTGGGATATGGTCTAGCTTGGAGCAGAAGTCCGGCGCTGTACCCCGCTCGAGTGTGGATGTTCTGAATCAAAAACTGACCAAATCTTGCGCAGAAATTCACGCCGAAACTGTGCGTGCCACGTGTGATCAGGTGATCCCTCGTCTCCGCCAGGTTATCAAGGAGAAAAGAGGATATGTTGAATAATTTTTGAATTTTATTAAAGACAATACATTTCTCTTGGTTTTGATACGCGAGTTGTTTTGACTGGCCTTCATGTAACTGAAAAAACTCAACTTTTACTTGTCCATACTTCGCTGGGCCACCCGGTATAAGGAGCATATGGTAAATGTTTTAGAGATATCTATCTTTGGTTGTTGCCAGTGGACTGGCATTTAGCTGAACTTAATTGAATGGCATTCTTCGATAGTTAAGAAGAGCTACGCCTCTCGTGTCCGTCCTGGTAAACTGTGCAAATTTTATTATTTGATATTGTGACGTTGGTTGAACATTGCAATCGCGTGTTAAGAGTTTCTTGTAGGCAAACGCATGCTGATGAATAATGTTGGAGGATAAGTTTTAATTCACGGAATTTAATAAAATACGAAGGTAAGTTCAACTGTAAGAAAGAGTTGAGAAGAAGTATATCAACGGAAAATAACTTTCAACGGCGAGGCGTAGAGAACATGGCGTCTTTACTGCTCTTGTTGTCTGATGTATTTCTAAGCTTGGCTTACTGAGAGATGTGTCACTCTTTATGACTGATATTTTTAATTTGTCGCTGGAGGTGGGCGCACAGCAGTAGGAGACAGGTGTTCCACCGAGGTGGACAGACGCTTCCCCACCATAGGTGGCAGTCATAGTCAGTGGTCGTTCTACAACAACAGGCAGTCGTTTAGAACAGCCCGACGAACGTTTTATCTCAGATGTGCGTTCCCGCGGGGTGATCGTGTGCTCTATCGCTGTCAATTTAGTGGGCTTAGCTCAAAGCAATGGTGAAGAAGAGGAGTTACGTATCCGCTTGATGTCT
The DNA here is from genome assembly GCA_014220935.1 of Platorchestia sp. MABIK. NCBI lineage: Eukaryota > Metazoa > Arthropoda > Malacostraca > Amphipoda > Talitridae > Platorchestia > Platorchestia sp. MABIK. Next base: position 87,909 of record JACJUY010002453.1, on the reverse strand, counting down.
ACGAAGGTTTCATTTCATTCTCGGAGTCACTGCTGTTTGCTAGTATTTTTGGCACTGTGACTTCACTTTTATGTGCAGCTAGTCTTCCCTCATAGTTCAAGTTTTTAGTATGAGTAGTAGATTGCTTATTAGTTTCTAGAAAAGATTTTGCTTATACGTCAGACGTCATATTTTTTACCATTGTAATGCAGCTCCTCAGGTCAGTATCAATAGAGGTCTCGCTGGATCTGGCCTCTAATCGTCTTGTAGCAGCTCACCTTGAGTTCGGTTTCAGTGCAGATTGCTGTCCTCACTGTGTTCATACAACTGTACGTTCGACATTCGTAATGTTGCTTTTCTGTGTTTCACTATTTGGTCCCGTATTGCAGTTACCGATGCGAAGATCTTTTAAGGAGTTTTACCCCAAGGGCGACGTATTTTCTTCTCTGGAGTACGCAGGGTATTGAAATAGGATCACGTCCAGCCCCTCACTGCGTGGCGTCCTCTCTCTTATCTGGAGAGTAACCACAGCACTCTCACATCTAAATTTAGGACGAATTTGATCATTTGAGAGATGTTGGTCAGCGCAAAGAAAACGTTTGATAGGATTTGTGCAGCGAATTTTCTGTTCAGCGAAGCCAGACCTGGCACAAACCTCTTCCTTAAGCCTACGGTACTTTGCCACATGGTCAAATCTCTGGCACTTAAAGAAATACTGGGACCGGTGGTGGTATCTTCGACGCGCTGGGAGAACCAGATTCGAGAGGTGTACCGACTGAGGTTTTTCGTTCAGTTGGAAAGTAAGAATGTAAGAGCTTGTAGGAATTAGGTCGCCATTTCGATCAATTTATAGCCGTTCAACTTATTCTACGCCTTGTAAAAAAGTGATCTTTCGTCTCCTCTGTGTATTCAGCAAAGGCTTTGCTACGGACTACACCCTTGACCATGTTGAAGGTTTTATGAGGTAGAGAACTACAACCTCCTGTCCGCCCAATCTTCGAAGTACAAGGAACTTTGTAGATTACGACGAATAGTTTGATTCCAAAAGTAGTGTGCCTCAGTCTGCTATTCTGATCCGAGATACAGTTCTGTTCGGAGTTTTAATGTCAGCATGTGTTTTATTATTATTTTGATCCAAAGAAATGTCAACTACAGGAAATTTTAGGGCAAAACAATTTTGAAAAAAATATGGTCGTTACAGCTAGAAGAGTTCATCAAGATAAATCATCCGAGTTTCTCGGACAGTTATCCTTTTCCGGTTTCCTCTTGTGACCGTAGTTCATGAGCTAGGTGAATTGTTAGAGGAATGACATCCCAAGGAAAAAAGAGGATTTGTTGAATGATTCTTGAATGTAATTAAAGGCAATACATTTTTCTTTTATTTGATACGCGAGTTGTTTCCACCGACTTTCATATAACTGAAAACACATTACTTTTATCTGTCCACACTTCGCTGGGCCACCCGGTATAAGGAGCATATGGTAAATGACCAAACCAGGTTTTTCTAGTAGTTCGTTGAGAAGTCACTGCTGTTAGTCGTTGAGATGCTCCTGTAGGGGAACCCTGTAACTGGTTATGTTTAGTTTATGGTTTGCTTCCACCAGCCGAAGTACGAGCCTGGTAGGACGTTTTTAGAGAGTTGTTCATTGTTCTAACAGCAGTATTCAATTAGAAGAGGAAAGAGGGGCCCTTGTCGGGTAAGGGTCCTCGAAGACGAAGGAGAGGTAAAAATCTCGCGTTAAATACATTCTTGGTACTAGTTTACGAGAATAAAAAATGGTGGAAACCCTGATCTTAGAGGACGCCGCCTGGGTTGATTTTGGCTAATAACCTAGTTGTGCAATAACACCAGAAAATAACCTATTACAATGAGATTGTAAACATACAACAGGTGGTTATACTAACGGTATTCCCTCGTTAAAGTGCGGGTCGACTAAATACAAATTAATAAAGGTAGCGTAGAATCAAATCATTGTCAACACGATTTGGCTTCTGCCATCTCTGCAAGAATTGCTACACTGAGATACAACCATTTCTGTCAGAACAGCTTCACTGGTCACCAAGAACATGACATGATCGAATTGTAGTAGGATATTTTACCCGGAGATGCACACTCCGTGCTAACTCAACCGAGGACTTTTCGTACCGGCTGAATGAGTTATTCATATTAGCAGGAGCGGGAAGCTCCTGTGATACAACCTTGCAAACCTCAACACGAAGCCTTACAAAATACCTTCGAACTGCTGCTTCTCAAAACGTTGAATCTGAGTAATGCAAAATTTGACATCTGTCTTTGGTCACCGATGAGTTGGGTTCATGTCGTATCGGATACTCAGCAATTCGCTATTGCCCATTACAACTACCCCTTCGCTAAGCAGAAATGAACCATCCGTCCTTTCAGTTAAATAGCCGATCCTTCGTGTGTAGTACTTTAATTAATAGACTAGGTTCAATTGCACAGTACGAGTATAGGGTTCCTTTCTTTAGGTCGAGAAACTACAAAACATTATAACTACGTCATAAGCAAAAGAGGTGAGGGGCTATCTAGTAACATCTTTTGTGTTCATACTTAGTCTTTGAAAACATTCCACCTCATCCCTCAAAGACTTTCACTTTCTTAAGAGCAAATTTCATACTAAGTGAAATGGTTTCTCATGCGTCAAAGGCACAAGTGGGTGCTAAAATGGCCTAATTGTCAGAAGTTCTCGCCCTTCGTAGACATGTACGTAAATTGCGCACTTTCTCTTTGCGGATACCAGGTTATAAAATCTGGTTCAGTGCAGGTCGAGGATCAAGTCTACAGCGGCTGACGCAATCACACCAAAGGTTCGATCAACACTGCAGCTGCACAATAACACATTAAAGGGTTCGACTATTACAGCAGTGGCACAATTACACATCATGGGTTTGGACACCACTGCAGTGGCACAATCACACGCTAAGGATGTGACCACCACTGCAGCTGGTTTTATCCCACGCCAAGAGTTCAGCCCCTGCAGTCGATGCAAGGGCCCACAAAATGCTGAATGAGGACTGCAGCATGAAGACAAAACAGGAGGACCGAAATAAAAAACTGCTTCAGGAGGGCAAGCTTTATTGACCACAAGGCGCAGTTGGAAGCAGGTGAGACGAGCCCGGCGCTCTACTACAAGCTTCCAAGAAATTCAGTTCTCCAAGAAACAAAAAATACAAGCAAAGGCTAAGAAGAAACTCAGTATCCAGAAAAGCTAACAGAAAACACAAAGATTCCCTTTACACAGCGGATGAATAAAATCTCAATGAGATCACCCATAATTATTATTTTATCATCACTTCACTCGTGTGATGGACGAAGCGCTCTCGACTGAGCAGTCGCATGAGCTGGAGGTCAAATGACCGTCACTTCCCACCAACGCCGGCAAAAAAAGCTGTGCCAGTAAACGGTAATAACAAGAGGAAGGTAAAACAGGCATTACATTAAATCCGTAACACAATATTCACAAGATCACAGGTTCTTTTCTCCATTTAACTAATGTGAGCTAGCAGTATCCGTGAAGGGAGACACAATACCAACAGCCTTAAAAGGCATTCTTTACACTTTCTCAAACTCGTCTTACGAACTGACTTTTGTATTGATATTTGCACAACCTATTACGTGCAAAAAAACTCGGAACTCAATACCATTAAAAAAATTTACCCATGTAATCCAATGAGCACTCAAACTATTTCTCAGCAATATCGTCAGTGCTCGACACGAACGCAGCTTGGAAGCAAAATAACTCCACGTTATCAACTTAAAGCCAAATTAAGTATAAAAATCTTGAACTACAGAAAAGTCATTGTAAGATGCAGCTATCTCTCACATTTCTTCTCTTAGACAGATACTTTCAGTTTTATCAACGATTCCTACTTACTAGTCTAATTGATGTTTGGTGCTATTAACTCCCCTTTGCAAGGCTTCAAATTGAAAGCCACAGAGCGCATAGTCCTTCAAGCTTACAACGCACAGATTCCAGGACGTTTGGCTCCAATTTTAAACGCATGGCTTCTGAGATACGACAAATTGCTCCCAAGGTCACATACCCGGGTCTCGTCTCCGAATAAATGATCCTGAATCATGGAAAAGGTGATACATAAGAAAGACGAGCCAGATTTTGAAGCAACTCACGTCGCCGCAGCCATTTAAAAGCCAGCGAAAGTTCATTTTTTCTTCTTGTTATTCCACGCTAAAATTCTCAAGTTGAGGCATTTTCAATAACGCACAGGGCTGCCAGGCACTGACTGCTCAGCGAATTTTTTTCACATTAGATGTCAACTTATTTTAAGCTTCCCCAACCACAACAAAAGTGTTCCCGAGAGAGGAAGGCATCATTTAGAATGGATCTAAGGAAACGAAGAGTCTACCCACAACGTGTGTCCTACACTCTACTCTAGGAAACAAAATTTTAAAAAGTTGAAAATAACAGGAACTGAAAAAAGACAGCACTGAGCCAAAATTTTATACTGATACTATGCCAGTTAATTTGGTTACTCTCCAGCATTGGATTAGATAAATTAGTTTGAGCCTATGTTACCAAAACGAAGATGTTCCAGAGAAGAAGGCCCTATTTAGTATGGAATCAAGGGAACGAATTTCTATACACAAGGTTTGCTCTTACACAAGATCCCATCGTATTGAAACAGTAAGTTTTAGAGAAAGTTGAAGCAATTTCAAGTAGATGAATAGCTTCAGAAAAAAAAACAGTAGTGAACCGAAAAAAGATGGCCTTAAACAGAACAAGAATAATCTTGTCATATTTCAACAAAAAGAATGCATTTTTTCAGCTCGGGACGTCACATTTACTTCCATGGAAGGTTTCCTAAGCAACAACATAAGCGATCTCAAGAAAACGACGAGATCATTTACCAAGGACTGCAGAGAAACTGAGCCTATGCACAAGGTCCGTTCCCACACAGGACACCCTCGCATACGAACAGTAAATTGGGAAAGAGAGAAAAAACAAAGATTTAACGAAGAAAGTATTAAAACTGGAAGAAGCTAAGTGGACAGGAAAGATAGAAGTCCCGAAGGCCTACCTGTAACTAAGTAACCTAGCCGTATCTTACTGAGGGCGCCAGTCCCCAGGAGATAGATAAACAAACTTGACTAACCTGAGCATATAGTCTATCTTGTGCCTCCTAAGGGACAGTGAACCGAAAAAAAAAATGATCCGTAACAACACCAAAAATTTCTTCTATTTTAACTAATCTTCAGCTCAGAACCTGATATCAACCTTCCATTCCCTTTGGGAGCGCTAATTCCCATGCATACATTAGTGGCACCTACCAGATGGTTGAATTTTTTCATTTCGAAAACTCAAACTCAAGAATTTAAACTTAAGAATTTAAAATGAGAAAAAAACCCAGTTTGTAACCATGTCGACAAATGAACTTCGAACGACAACGTAACTTATTTGAAAATGTACAAGGCTTCCATTCTCATACTACGAAGCAAGTAGTGCCTTTGAATATCTAGCCATAACTCTCCACTTTCTAATTTGCGTGACCCTGGCGAACATAGAGCGAATGTGAAGGTCCAAACATGCCGCTCTGAGGAAGATAATGCAACGCGCACGCATACCCTCAGACTGACCGCCGTGAGGTGAGGGTGTGAGCAATGAAACGTAGTTTATCAGAGCATGTGTGCGAGTATTGAGATGTGTGTGAGTATAGATATGCATGAGAACACGTGTGCCCCAGAATATGTGGGGGAGCGCAGAGACATGAAGCACGCGCATGCATCAAGAGGCAGGTGTGGGACGAGATTCAAACCAACATCTCGACGAGTTACAACGCGTCAAGGTGAGGCGAGGACAGCCACGCAGCACAAAATATCACCCAAGCTTGGACGTAAGTTTCCTCAAAAACAGGTAAGGAAGTGCAACGTGTCTCTGTCCTACAACCTAAGAGGTCACTATTACGAATCAACACTGTCGTCGCACAGCACCATTCCGATTGTCAAAGTTCAATAACAAATCTTTAAATTGATCTTTCGTAACTTCTACACAATAATCAACAATATCACAATGATTTAACAAACCTTTCCTGCACTTCAATGAACATTAAATTAGATTGATAATTTAAACTGATCATTATCTACGCACGTCATCTTCTCTCGCTAAAATTAATTTTTTAACAGTAAATATTGCAGGCTGGTGTTCACTGGCGTGTAACAGAGCGCCGAATCCCTGATACAGACCGAAATACTCAACAATTGATCACAACACACCGCCTTTGCGACACCTAAATAGTGCCGCAATGCACATAGCACCAGCTAAACGTTACGTGAATGACCGAACCACATAAATTCACACCTACATTTTACACTACTCCACGAATATCACATTGGCAGCAGAACTTACTTGAACAAGAGTTCCCTCGCAACCAAGCCCTTCTCTTGTACATACCTTGAGTTAGTTAAAAACTACCGACAATATCACACAGCCTTCTGCTTATGGCAACGCATTAACAATACTTCTCGCTGTTTATAACAATCAATTAGAAATAAGAACATAAGCTACGGATGAGCAAAAAATAAGATGGAGTTCGAGTACACCCGCACTGAACGAAAACAATTTTCAACTCATAAAATCGATAAAAATTTTCAAAAACCAGAACAAAATCGTACCAACTCAGAACTTTGAAGTCTCAGTTTTCAAAAACGTTGTAGATTTCGTTGAACGCCTCTATTTTGGCGTGTTGAATATAATAGATCTATTTGATTAAGTTATCAGTCAGTTTTAGTTCAGAACTTTGGCCTGACACATCTACATCTTCTGGAAAAAATCAGCTGAGCAGCAGATGGAGCATGAAAACCAGGGTTCTCAGATTGGCCTTCTTTCGGCCCAAATGGTCCCATTTATTCATCAAATTAATGATATTGCATTACCAGCTCAACACCACCGCAAGAATGAATCAAGCCAAGATGTGCAGTATGGTGAGTTTGCTCAGTAGGTTAGGTGAGATCGGATTGGAGTGCTAGTCGGCTTAATGACGGGCCGTTTCTATGTAAGATCTCAGTTGGTTAAAATTCAATCTGGGGCTCAAGCGGGCATCAGTAAAGCCCATGGAGTTTCAGTAGCCAATCTGTTTCTGGTCGTTCGTAATTTCAAACAATAATTTTCATTCAATTTGAAAACTTCGATTCCTAGAGGCCCATTGGCAGCCGTGCCCCAAACCACTCTTCGTTACTTAGGTACAGGATCGCTAGCCCGCACCACGCAAAAGATGACACGGTGAGCACCTCAAGAGGCACTGACTGCTTCTACTTACGATTCCACTCACAATAAATGGAACATAATCCACAACCTTGCACGCCCAAGATTTCTTACATTAGCGTTCTAAAACGGCTGAAGCATCGTTAGTTTTCACGTTTGGAAAGAAGCTTTCAGAGTTACTGTTCAAGCCTTACTGCACACTCGAATCATTGCACCTTGGCCATTAAAGATGTACATATGTAACATCTCCCCAAATAAAACCTACCGAAAATTCTGTGTCACTTCGACGTTCCTTTTTCTCCTATAAAGTATTTTATGGAAAATACTAGCCAATCCGCGCTCAAACTTGAAAAATTCTGGGTTTATTCAAGTACGACTGATGAATTGGCCGCCAACTAAGTGTGAACACCAGCTTTCTGTTTTGTTTCTGTGCGGGAGGAGGAAGGAATAGTTGTTGAACAGCGCGAATTAAACTTTCAAACGCTCCTTTTAGTACAAAAAAATGGCTGAGGCGCCGCAACAAAATACATAACTCACACACGATTTCGACTCGGTGCCGAGTTGCATCACATGGGATCCCAAAGAGCACACAAAACTAAAGACATTGGGAAGGACAACAAGTTTAGCAATTTTATGTGACAACTGTGGAACAGAGCTCTGGAAGTGCGCGTCGAAAGCATAAATAATCGTTAGCACTAGAATAAGAACGCCCCTTATCCACAACCACTAAACTAAGCAGAGATCTTGAAGCTTACGCTATCACAGGCGCGTCACGCAAATATGAATTTCATCTTCAAAGAAGCGGCAAAAGGCATCAAGAACAAAATCCAGTCGCGATTTTTCCATAACTGGTTGTAACTTCAGTTTCTTCTTACTGGAGTGCACGGCAATTCATAATGCCAAGCTTCGAATATCTAACGCTGAACAGGCATGCCTGGCAAGCCTCACAAGATGTTCAGCCTCAACATCCAGATAACTGGTTCACATAACTGTTTGGAAGCCATCGATTAGGGTCAAGAATTAACTAAATTCAAGCATGTAAAGGCTGCCGTGAAACGTACCGAGTTTATGCATGCACGCCCACCAAAGTCGAAGATACGTAAGCAGTTAGTCTTGAGGGTAAATTTCAAAACGAAATTGTTCTTCCACGTTGAGAGCGAAAAATGAGAGCACTGGATGTCCGGAGTAGCTTAGTATAACTTAGGGCGTGAGCAATCCACCAACTACCTCACATCGCTCAGTATGAGTGACGTCACGCAGTCGTATTGATAAGTATAATAAATAGCCACAACATCGTCTGAGAAACAAACTCAGAGTGAAGGTTTAATAACAGTGATTACTGAAGGCCAAAATTGATGCAGAAAATATGCTACAACACCGTGATATTTAGACAACCTCCACTAAAGAAAGAAAGCAAATCAAACAAACACAAGCGATGACTAAATAGTGTTCAGTATAGTCCGTGTGCAAAAGCTAGGTTTTAGTGCAGCCAGTGGCCTGTGCTGTGAACTGGCTAGGCACCAGTGCAGAATGAATATTGGTAGCTATGCCTAGTCGGATTAGCATTCCTCCAAACTAGGGTGTGGCGGCTACAAACTACTGCAGCCTTCATCTACCATTCCACACACACGAGTGCTGAACAGAGTGTACGTAAAAAATGCATCTACTGATTATAAATTTTAGCATTATCATGTATGTATGATTCCGTTCAACGGTTTAATCCCTCAACATTTCTTTGGTTAAAAACTCCGAAGAAATATGTCGAATAACTCTTGTGTGGTATCATACATAATATAATCGACAATTAAATTCAGTAGATACATTTTTTCGTGGACACCCCTGTACATTATGAACAGGACTTCCGACATGAAGCGAGGGTACTGAACAAATGAGTATTGCAGAGCCCCTATCCACGGTTCAGCCATTTCAGCATCACAGTTATTTTGTTGACTGACACCGTCTACAGCGTGAATAATGGCAATCGGAGTGATTGTTACTCAACTCGAGTAAATATTTACACAGCCAAGCACCGAAAGTTCTCGTGCCGAACCGAATCTCGCAAAAGACGTAGGATATTCATCATTGCTATTGCATCCAGGGCACAAAATGCTCGATTACAGTTCGGATATGACCGCAGTAAGCGCTGCAGTGACGAAATAAGATTGTTCGGTATAGCGCAGGCAAATGTCAATTCCTATTTTATGTTAAGAATAAAGCACAAAAAACTCGCTATGTACACACTAAGAAAACAAAAGAACAATAAACGGCAGTGAGAGAACTAATTAACATACCATAACAGTATGAAGATCACAATGGCAGCTTTAATAACCTTATAATGAACTCTGCACCACAGCAAACTAAACATAACCGTAAGAATAATAGTAATATTACAATGAAAGGAACAGGTTTTGAAATGTACAGGTTGTGTCCGACAGTAAAAGTTCACTTCCTGTCGGACACGTACACACTTTCTACAGACATCAATTAGCAATGCTTGAAGGCATGTCTCCATTTCAGGTTAGATGTTTAAACCTTCCTAACAGAAACAAAGGCGTTCCAAAGAGAGGAACGAGGAAGGCACCATTTTTGTATAGACTTGAGGGAGTGTGTAATCTATGCACAAGGTGCATACAAACAGCAAGTTGATGAAGACGTTTATGAAATAAGATAAAAGTTCAAGTAGTAAGAGCTGGAAAACAGGACAGCAGCGAACCGAGAAAAAACGGTCCGTAACAAAACACAAAAACCTATTCTGTTTTAACAAAAGGCCCACCTAACCTTCACCTCAGGACCTCACATATTCGCCCTGGGTGTGCTAATTTCCTCAAATACAATAGTGGTATCCCCCTGAAGAGAGAGAGGCATGTCTCCGATGTGAGGGAGGCAGACCACTCGTCTCTATGCGTTTTACTAGTTATACTTCGACTTGGCGTTTCTTAGACACGTTCGAGTTAGAGTTGAGGTTGTTTGCCTTCATTTGGGCCAAAATCAAATTAGGACTAATTTCAAATGAAATCTCACCATAAAAAACACTCAGCAGGGTTGCCAGATGTCAACGGTGTTCATGTCAAAAAGTTTATTTGATAAAAGCTCAAACTTGAAGAGGAGCCAGAAATAAGCCTTTCTGGCAACCCAGATTAGACCAATTGACTTCAGATGTAAGAACGCGATAGTCATTTGCGCGAGGTTGAGGTTTAAAGTGAGAAAGCTTTCTTATATTAAATATACTAGACTTGATCCATCCCTCTGATGGAGGCAGCACGCCTTCAAACACCACACAAAAAACTTCGCACGAGGGATAACCGTCACGGCCGACTTCACTGTGCTTTGTTGTAAATTGCAGGAAATCATTAAGCTTGCAATGTAAACTAAGAAACGGAAATTAACGTCAATCTGACGAAGTTACACAGAAGTATAGTAAATCAGAGTAGCTACTGATGTATGAAAAGCACACAACCTTCATGTAATATGGCTTGAATTGGCGCCGTTGATGAGTTATAGCAGCCCTCAAATATAGGCCAAAATTACACAACTAGCTCAGTCGTCATTGATTCAGCTGAAAAAGCTGGCGTTAACAGAAAGGTTAAAATATTGTCCGGACAAAGATTTTAACCACTTTGGGCTGAAAAATAATCGCCTCTCATTACAAATTCATATTGCATGATCCTCTTGACTGAACGACCAACATTACTAAATAAAATCCAAAATCACATGGATAAAACCTTAAGTTATTTTCCTTGACTAAAATAACAGAACTGCCGTGAGTGCAAGTACGATCGTGGGAATCCATCCATGCACCCTGATCTCTACACCATTGCAGGTCCACGAGGCGAGATCGAGACGGAACCACAAATGCGCGCGCAATATGTCTGAGGTACATTTGATGGGCCTTTTTCCTAGGAATAATTGTAAAATTAGACTAAACATTTGTTTAGAAAAAGGTCCAATTATTAAGCTTAGGCCAGAAAAAGGCCAACTGGTTTACACAGGTAAGTGGTGTCGGCAAGACTGATGCCAAACAGGTTCAAGTAAAGCGGGGCTCAGCTGAAGCGTTCGCTGTTTGATAAAATCGCGATCCAGTATAACCAAAAAATTGTGGGCTACAATCGTGAATGTGGGACATTACAAGAAAATTTCGCCTCACGTTGTATAGATGCACTAACGAGACGTTGAATTTTGCTTGTCTCAGATTATCGTACATCGAAACAACACGGTCTATTTTAAATCCCAACACATGTTGGTAAACTGAAGCTGGGAGTAAAGCTGTGAACAGCATAAGCATTTAAACAGTAACGCTGAGTTGATTTTTTTTTTACTATTTACGGCAGTCCTTATCACTAGTATTGACCATGGTAACGGACGTCGGACGTAGGCAAGAAGACAAATAGAACACCAGATATTTATAAATGATTAAAAATTGCAAGTTCATCAAAAAATGGAGATTTAACTTTTTGGTGGAGACTAAAAGCTTGCGGATTTTACCAGGAGAGATAGACAAGAGTGCAGATACGTGGACTTCTCGCATTGAGTGGTAAACTGCAACACGAAAAAAGGGGCCTAAGTGAATTTAGCGGATGAATTTTAGAAAATTAGGGAGCACTCGTCACGATAAAATCGCTCTGAAAAGTTTTCAAGGGTTAATGAACAGCAGTAGTAGAAGAAGCAGCAGTTACTTTAACGTTCCATTTCCATAGCTGAGATAATGTAACAAAGGAAAGAGAATGGCCAGTTTAACACTGCCCACAGAAACCACAAGTTAGGCAGAAAAAAGAAGAAAATACAAAGAAAAATAGCGATAGACGTATGGAAACTGAAAGAAGCAAAATGGGTACGAATGATAGAAGTCCCAAAGGCCTACCTACAGCTGAGATAACCCAACAATATATCCACTGCGGGCGTGTCAATGGACATACCAGAAACAAGACATGGAGACGAGGTCATGATGGGTTCTTGTGGGCAGACTATAGGCTGTTTGTTTTGACAACCGACAGTGAAGTTCTTGCAGACAGGTGCAGTAAATGAATTGAACAGATGATATAAAAAGTTATATCTTCGAACTGAAGAACGGTGCATCACTAAATATGAACAGAAAGAAGGGCTCTGAAGAGCGTCTGAGATCAATTTAACGCTTTTTTCCCTTCCAGATTTGACTGGGAGAAGGCGTCCCAAAAACCAAAGCACAAAATGCTCAAGTAGAGAGCTGCTAGAGCAACTTATCTTTATAAGCAAACAAAGTTTAACTTTACCTAGGAACAGAAACCAAGTCAAGAGATCATTTCATGACTATGCCCCGCTTCGAACAATTGAAGAGAGGCTTTCTCTACCAGCACCAAATAATGAATAGAAAGTATATCAAAATACGATTAAAATTTAAATATTTTCCAGGAACTAAATTTTGATTGGAAAGGACATAAATATTGCCGTAATTTCAACGCCAAATTAAAATAACGTACTTAATTTTTCCTATATTTCAGCACTAATTTTAGTTTAAAGAAGGTCGCATACATCCCCGTTTATCACAAATGCCCGAGTTATAATTTATCACAAAAAAGGAAAAATATTTCTAACCCACTCAATCCAAACGCCCTTTTTACATAGCAGAGATTCTCCAACAAAGAGACTCGAACAAGAGCAAATGTTAGCACAAGTGGCTGCAGAATGAACGTTTTTGCGACATCTGTCAATTAGACGACTCTTCACTCTCGTCTACATCCCTCAGTCCTCACCTGTGGAGGGAAGGAATGAACAGTCCTCAGACGTGGATGCTCATCGCTTTTTTTTCCTGGCAGCTAAACACAAGCACACTGAGTACAGCAACCGCCAGTGAAAGCTTCAACATTCGACAAACTTCTCAGCCTGAAAAAACCTATCCGCGTTTCGTTGAAGGTTACGAAATATTTGGTACGTGGAAATTTGTGTTATGACTTCCTTTAGACCAGCGTTTTCGTGTGTGTTCTCAACAAACCCTCCCAGTTCTCCAGCGCATCTTAGCCAACCTAAGTGTCCAATAATTTCCACGATAATCTCAAGAGTTGATACGCCATTTGTATCCACAAGCCCTGCCTAGTTTAAAGCAGGACCGATACATAAGTAACGTCCATATCCTCTAAAAACGTAGGAACGATGTGAAAGACACGCGTGAAACATAATACGCAATGCTATAAAAAATCTGCGAGGGAAATAAACAACTATGAGAACTCCAATGAGCGAAACGCTTTAGTCGACGCCCGCACACATTTGTGTTCCAAATCTAGTGATGACTCTTTCTAATGCAGTTTGCTGGCTGTTACGGAGTCTCCAGATTGTTTGGCAGGTTTCCAGCCAATAACTTCAAATTCAACTTTTTACAACGGAAATTTAGCCAGGAAGAGCAATCAGCTGCGCTCAATCCAGCAGAATTGTCAGATAATGGGTGTTGTTTATAGCCAAATTTCAATTAAAGCAGCAAATTTGAATATTTTAGCAAGAAAAATGCTTCTTTGGCAACCGTGAGCTGTTTAAGAGTCCCTAAACCTCGAACTAAGCCTGACACTGCATGCTCTGAAAATATTGCTTGATTTATTAGATCAGTGACGCAAATGTTCTCAGTACAAGACATCCCCTCAACAGAGTCAGTGCCTCGTCAATGTGTAGTGCAACGCGAGTGTTGTGAAGATGCGAACACAAGTGCGAGGTGTATCACAAAAATTACCGAGCAAACAAAATGAGTACTTGTACCTAGGTAAAGTGTAATAAATGTTTGGATAACATAACATGGTGCCATAACAGTATGACGCCGTGTAGACGTGTCTTACTAGGCTGAAATAATTGCACAACTCACACTGGTCATTGATAGTTAGAAGTGAAATAATCGGCTACAATTCAATTTCTGGATTGTATTTGTTTTCTCACTGATTAATTGATTTACTGAAAGTTTGCCTGCCACTTCCGCTGTCTTTTAAAAGGTGCGCTGGCTTTACAACTACAGAAAGACACAGACTACTACGCCGCAGCTTGACAAGCAACTTTATTGGTACAGGGGTAATGCAAGGCCATTACGTTAATATGTTGAGCAGATCCCTATGGCTTGTGGAGCGCTATTATGGAGCAATTAATATGACCTAGACTAAGTTTGTCGTGTCGCAGTCGATGGCGGCGGGTTTTACTTACAGAAATGTATGTTAATTCAAGCTGAAAGTAAGTTAACTTAATTGTTTGACTGGAGGTCCACCTTCAGAAATGGGACGGGAGGAACCACGCGCTGGCGTACAGCTGGCAGCGAATAATTCGCGACCCAAATGCGTCACAATCATGACAATTTGAGGTGTGCAGGAGAAATTTACAAGGCAAATGACATTTATAGATAAATAATATCTGAGCAGATCCCGCGAGCACACACGGGATAAAAGGGCTTATGGCAACCGTTACAACAGTACATGGAAAAAAAAAATTCTTGTCATGACCAGAGTTCAACATCGCACTCGAAACAACAGAAATACTTTTAAAAGTTGCATATCAAAGATACATTATTTTCATAAACGTACAATAAAAGAAACACAGGCGGCGACAACAAACAAGTACTCGCCAATAAGAAATAACGCGCGAGATGATATTCGCTAAACGACGGCGTGCCACGACGCCATTACACTAGTATGGCCACTAGACAACTAGTATTGCACTCTTCTATTGCTTCTAGTCACTCGCATATTGCTCGAAAGGCTAGGCGTTGAAGCTCTAGGTATAGTAATGTAGGTATAGATACATAATAGGTTCAGTTGACAACCTCAAGTGGCGCTAACCGAACACCCTTCAATAGTGCCCTAGAGAATACGATAACTAGTGTACGTAGTATAGATAGCATAAGAATTAGAACTAGTCAACGAGAGCAGGCTCCTAGTCACTAGTGAGATGTAAAGTCTAGTTATCAATCCATAGAGAGAGAGCTAGGGTTCCTAGAAAGATAAAGGCTTGCATAGAACTAGTTAACGTTATGTATGCACTGGCTAGAACTAGCAATCTAGGCAGAAATCGATAGCGTAAAACTAGTTAACGTTACTAGGCACCTAGCGATAACTAGTAAGCTAAGCTACTAGTTGAGAGGACAGAATAGGCCATGCAATAATAAAAACGGCCTATTATATTTACCGTATTGTGAAACGCCTTCAGATGTTCAGCCGTGAAGTGCGTAGTCTTCTTATTTTAGAATGGGCAACCTAACAAATTTCGTAGAAGCTTTCAAATTAAAGACTGATTTTTTTGTCAGAGCTTAAATTAAATTTCACAAGAAATTGTCAATGAGAGCTCTGGAAACATAACACAAAATATGTGCATCCTCACAGCTGCTGGATGTGCAGCGCGGCAGAGGGCTCAAAATACTCGAAGACAAACTAACGTATCAGCAAAACGGCAGGGCAACACTACGCTAAACCTTTCAAGGGAAGTGTTGGAATTTCACTCGTCATCACCAGCATGCTTAAATTTCAAGTCAAAGACGTACCTAGAAGACGGATTACTTCAGAACACATTGTAATTACGTCCCGCATCCTCACGTACGAGAGAAATCTCCAGATTTCAATTGTGGCATCCTAGCAACCAAGGGATCATTCACACACACGCGTTCACTCACACTGAAACCTCACAATGCAATACACCCGCATAAACTACAGCAAGCAACAGGGCAGCAGTGCCGCGCCAACAAATCTCGAGTCCTAAAAGAAAAAAAACACTGCGGATTAACCATAACCTTGCGCTTCGTGCTCTACCAACAGTGAAGTTTTCAAACTGAAAACGTAATGAATAACTCATTTCATTTTCTTCCAAGAGGAGTTTCATGCACACAAAAACATTCAATGAATTTTCAACGCACAGTTTATGTAGTGTCTTACTCCCCACCCTAGGGTCACCGTATTAGTTTCTATTTACCCCAAATTTCCAAATTAATCTTTTTCAAACAAAAATTTAGCCATGAAAATTCACCACGTAGCAACCGTGTAGAGTTGCCAGACACTAAGAATTTTTTGTGGTCTAATTTTACGTGGAAAATGGCCAAATTTGCGAATGCTGGCCAGAGTAAAAGAGCATATCAGGCAACCCTGTTGATCAGGCTTCCAATAGCATTTTAAGAAGACGAGCAAGACATCAGGTAAGAAAATAACTCGGGCACAAGACCGAGCAAATTTGAAAATAAGCGTCCTATATTGCACAAATTATATAACGACCAAAAAAAAGCTAGATCAGGAGCAGAAAAGACATTCTGATATCACAGACCCAGATTCAAGGACTTTTGCTTCACATGCAAGCAACTTAAATTTTTCCAGACAATAAACAAAAAATAACAAATTTGTAACACTATCATCATAAAAACAAAATTAAGAAAATACTTTGTCAACTCATAGCAGCTGTAACTCGCTACCAATTTCCACCAAATTATAGCAAGAAGCACACAACATTTGGCGACCCCGACATTAGAGCCACTTGACGGGTGCTCTTTATGGTCATGATTTGTTAGAAAAAAGACTGAAATTGTGGCCAGGAGTCAACCCTGGCAGTCCGGACCTCCAAGCACTGCACGTTGGTCCGGAGAAGCGGCAGTACTGCAAGTCCGACATGACTGCGTTACCCACAAGTTGCGGTGCATGTGGATGAGCTACAAGTTAACCATTCTCGCATTGCTATTTCAGGCAAATATCGATAAGGAAGACCCTGCCGTGGTATGTCGACTCTTACCAAACAACTCAATTACATACAAGCTTCAAATTTCAAACATGAATTCGAGGCAAAATTCAACTAAGAAATTAGGTCAGTAAATTGCACTAGCGGGTAATTCATACTTCAAAAAACTCTGAAAAATGTTCTATAAGAGCTTATCAATCGCCAATTTGGGCGAAATATTTACAATGCAACAAGTTATAGCTGGTGTATATGATCAGTAAGTATACTTTGCACTAATGAGCTTATTTATTTTTTACTCCTGGAGGTGACGGATGAAGATTACATCTTCCCTGAAGTGAGCGTTTCATCACATGAAACAGAAACTTGCATATCCGAACGCCATTGTGACAAAATGCTGAATTTTCCCTCGATGGTAATTTTGAAGGAACAGAGCATGACCATTGTAATCGCCAAGACGACTCCTCTAAACGCGAGAGCATTTGAGGAGAGACGAAATACTCAATGGAAACGTAGAGTAGATTAGCCCACGTTACTGGCAAAATATGTAAAACAAACAACTCGCACGCAAGCAAGTAATTTGACCCCACAAAAGAGCTCAACAACGAGCACAGGGTTCTGGTGTCCCCGTTCACCAAAACGTGCAAGTTTTCCCCAATCTGAGCGACGTTACACGAGCAACCACTCTCGGAGACTAGCACTGTTATGCTGCCCTAAAAACAGTACATCACATAATAAATTAAAAGCTTAAAATCACTAACTGAGATCAGCTCTTCAAACAAGAGCACCAAACGCCTCTGCACGAACATCATCGGCATTAATCACACTGATAACGATCAGTATTAATCACAATGAGATTATTATAATCACAATGAAACTCGACAAGATGCTAGGGCAACGAACGTAGCAGTCTAGTGTTGCGCAGCTTGCTGCGTTGGCAGAAAAAACGTACCTTAAAGGAACGAAAAACTGCAGCAGATAAATTTGATAAGACAGATTTGGCAACTCGACGAGTTCACCAAATATTGACTGCACATGACGGCCAAATATTATTGAAGGAGAGCTTAAACCTAAGGATTTCATTCGGAGTAAGACAACCCAGGTCTGCTGAAATAAATAGAGTTAAAAAGAAACAATCCCATGTCTTTTACTAATCAAAGGAAGAACAAGATGAGAGCAAGAAGGTAGGAGGAGAGGGGACACAGAGCCACCACACAGCCGGGGACGGAGCTCCTCACTAGGGCAGAAGTGGAGCAGCGCTCCCAACGTTGCTGCGCAACACGGCGCTAATGCGAATGTTACTTGCAGCTTTTTGAATAGTTATCGCTTCTCATCTTTCTTACTACTATTATTGCTGTTGCTGTTACTCTACTCTCGTTATTGCTGAAGCCACCAGTACACGTGACAAGCAAATGCTGCAAGATCGCGAGTTGCGCCTTGACTTCAAACAAACCACAATCACGTCATTCATCAACAGCAATCAGACGGACACTGTACTCTTGAGTGGCCATTAACTGAGGGCTAAGCAGCTGCCGTGCTCCTCGATACGCCCAGGACTCGAGGCATTGCGCAGAACTCGGAAATGCAACCACCCCAGACAAGGATCAGAGCAAGTCGTTCATTCTAAGCGCGCTGTGCTGCCTATATTGAACTTTACCATTAGGAAAAAAGTTGTACTGCGGTCGCAAGAGGACTTTGTATCAACAAAAACAACCTCGCACCTCAAAGATGCACAGATGAGTCAAGTAAAGAAGCTAATACGTTAAGGAAGTCTTTGATGAATCAGTTTCTCGGCTGGTTTGCCCAGGAGAAAATTATGTATGAAGCCTGTCTATCCTGGAAAAACCACCCCATATTTTCAAATACCACTAATTAATGCACATGTCTACCATTAGTGCATACAAGGAAAATTGATGTATCGCTTTAAAATTTCAAACGTATTATAATATTAGTTCAAGATTCCCTACCCATAACAAAGGTAAGCTCAAGAGAGCGAAGAGATGGGACCATTCAGATTGAACTTGAATGCAGAGCCTATACACGTAGTTTGTTCCCACACATGATACCCAGAGCATTGGAACAGCAAGTTTGATAGAAAGAGTAAACCAACAAAGAAAAATGTCGAAGAAGATATGGAAACAGAAAAAACAAAGACTACAGATGTCCCAAAGACTCATCGTTAGTTGCGGTAACCTATTGTGTCCCTGGGGGGCGCCAGTCAACAGGGCATAGGCTAGTTTACTTAAGCCTGTTGCTCCCCATCTTGAGGAGACACTGTCACATCCAAGGTTGCCACATCGGTTTTATTGCACACAAAATTCTTGAACTTGACATTTTTCATGAAATTTTTTGCCAAATTTGAGAATAAAAGTCAATGAAGGCCAATTTAACAACCTGGTGCGTAGCCATCAACCAATGCTAAAACAGGAAAAGAAATTAAATCTGTAAAAAAAGTTTTCCTAACTATGCCATTGAACCGAGGAAGAGATGCAGCATCTGAGATCTGCAAAGAGCACAAACCGAGCTGAGATAACACAGCGAGCTCAGATCAATATGAACAAAGCACAGACAAACTAAGTACCACGCAACACTCTGAGAAACTCAGTGGACAATTCACCCACTCATTTGCTCTGATCATGCAAAACAGGCACCCTAGCAACTAACTATACACTCAAATCATTTTGCCGAAGCTTTCCAAGAGGAGCAGTCATGTGCAACAACTTATCCCTTAAACTGTAACATAGCCAATGAAATCTGATAAAATTTTGGAGACAGGTCAAATGAATACGTAAATCACGATAAAGGAACAGGCCCGCAGCTGGGGTACCAACAGATGACGGTAATGGATCAAAAATGAAGTGCAAGTGTGGATTAAGATGCTTGCGACTTGATTCATGATCAAATCTATCGGCTCTGCACTTTCTTTCGGGAGTATCCATGCCATAATAGCGAACAGACACAAAAATGAGTAACGTTCACACAGCTATCAGTCAACACAGTGAAACTTTCCTACACACGCAACTAACCTAGAATGACTCATACTGCTAGATCAGATATGCAAATTTAAATTTTCAACAATGAAGTCAACCGAGAAACACGCAATTATCTCCATTGCCAAGCATAACATTTTGATAACTTTAAATCATTGCAGAGCATAAAAATCTCAAAAGTCATGAATAATTGGAAGCAACTTACGTTATCGTTACTGATATTACATACATGTAAGCCTTCCCGCTGCTGCACTGCACTATTAGTCGATTTCAACAAAAGCATTTATACTAATATCGGCGATAATGGCATCACCAAGGGAGCGAAGTCAGGTGTTAACACCTCGACAACGCGCGAGCATCGAACAGACAAGACGACGCCGGGATCGGACAGACAAGATACGTCGGCACCGCAACGGCGAAGCACAAGCATTACAAGCTAGAATATTATCACAGGCAACTGGAAGGGAAAGTTACAAGCGCGAAGGAGGGAAGGAGGACAACCGACACCCGGAGCCCCCTTGTGGCGGTGATGCTTGGGAAGCGTGAACAACTTCACTAGGCACGTCACAAGACGGCGGCGACGCTTCACAAGCTGGAGGAGGCAGCGATGACTTGCTGGTGCTGTGGTTCGAGGATCTCGAAGTGGTGTAAAGATCGCCACCGTTGGTGAGGCTCACGCAGCCACCGTGGTCGCCGCGAGAGGAGGGGGGAGATATGAGATCACACGCTATTGTGATTTTCGGTCGATGACATGCTGAAGAGACAAGTTTGTAAGTACCAGCAGACTTGACAGTGCTCACTGCGTAGGGGGGACTGCACTGCAGGTTGTTTGAAGACCTTGAAGTGGTCAAGCTCGAGTCGTAGTGTACACTACCGCCGTCAGGCGATAAAACAAGGCAGTCTTGGTTGGCAGAAGAAGAGGAAGTGCTGTTGCAGGAATACCCAGCTGAGTTGCTGGCAGACATAGCATCAGAAGTGGTAGAAGTGGAATTGACAGACTGTGAAGCGCCGCCATATGAAGACGTTGCGGTTGTGCCATTAGATGGACGCCTGCAGCCGAGCTTGGAGCGGTGCAGGTGTCGGTGCAGGTCCCAGCGTCTGCTAAACACTTTGGTGCACGAGTGGCATGTGTACGTGCCGCGGTGCACGTGACGATGGTGGTGCAAGGACATCGGGTGCCGGAACACTTTGGCGCACTCCGAGCATGGGTACACTTTAGTGCTGCCGCTGCCTGTGGAGCCGCCACTGCTCACCACCACAGACGAGGAGGACGTGGAGAGATGAGCTCGAGGACTCGTTCCCAAACTACAGGGGGCGCGCGACGATGAAACGGCGCTCAGGTTCCGTCTGCTAACCGACTGACATTCATCGTCCATATCGCCGTTGGGCAACGAGTTGCTTCTGTGAAGGACCGACGCTTTCAAACTCACGCAGTCATCGGCCGCACGACTGCCGCGCTGTTCTGCAGACAAGATCGTGTTGATGGCGCTAAGAGCAGCCGAGTTTTCGTATTCACGCACCCCGCTATTGCCACCATCCGTGAGATGCAGCTCCGACGCCCCATGGAGGGCGAGGTCGCCCACCACCGTGTCCAGGTTCTGGGCGTCCTCACTCCCACCGAGGTCCATGCTATCTTCATCTAGGTCAGGCCTCTCCTGCTTAGGCTGCGGGTACTCCAACTTCACCCGGTACAGCAGCCCGTCAGTGGTGTTGGGTGACGGGGGTCGCAAAACAGTCCGCTGCCCGTTGCGAGTTGGCGATGCATCCACGACACTCGGTGGGTACGAAGCGACGTCGTCATGCACATCTGCGAGTCTCGGACCAATGCTGTGACTGCGGTACTGGTGGCACGCGTCATCTGTTTCTCTATTGGGATGATGGTGGAGAATTTCGTCATCGCACACTGAAGGGAATCTACTCGAGTGGTTTTGCTGGTGGTGAAATGGTTCAGGAATAGAGATGCATCTCACCACACCAGGTGCAGAATGGTGGCGTTGCTGGGGGTGGAGAGGATACTCATGGTGTCGAACACCTCCCTCAGAGTGGTGAGCGGTGGTGGAGGTAGTGGTGGTGTAGGAAGACAGGTGGTGCAGGTGGCGGTGAGGAGGCGGAGGAGGAGGAGGAGGAGGTGGAGGTGAAGAGGAGCGCTGGTGCGACCGCACGGACAGATTGAGCGCCTCACAACCAGCCACTGCAGGTAGAGAGACAGACAACCGTCAGTAGAGCACACACCTGCACTGCCTCCTACCCCACTGCTTACAGCTTCCTACTCCACCACCTGCAACACCCACTCCAACACCTCCGCCACCACCACCTGCAATGCCTCCTACTCCACCTGTTGGCACTACTCGCAACACTACTAACACATAACCTGCACACACACGTTGCCTCATTGCCAAAAACAGTAGGGTCACACGAGCCCCCACAATCACTCACCACTTAGCCAACACCTCCACTATCACCACCACCACGGAGCGCCGCCATTTGAACACTTCCGTAAGTGTAAAGTAACTCACTACAGCACACCAATGCCAAATATTCAAACAGATCACGCAGAGGACAACACAATTAGAGCACATTTGTCTGGCCCACAAGCCAAGTCTGGTTGCCAGTTGAGAGCCTAATGCAACATCATCATAGAAATACAAAATCCGAAGAAACGAGGTTTCTCACGCTGTGATCACATATTTTTACAAGAGCACAAATCCCTTCAGCTGTCGAGTTACTGAAGGAACATAGGTCCGCAGACCAGACACCATGGTAACTCAACTTAATGCGATGTAAAAAGCATTTGGAGCAGCCTGAAATTGACGATGCTCACTGCCATCAATGATAAAAAAAAAACAATCAAACGTAAGAGAAATTAAAAACAGTCTATCATAACGCACGTTGAAAAAGCAACCGGCTCGACTGTAAAAAGCTTTAAGCTCTCAAGAAACAAATGAAAGACTGAGTTTTAAGGCATCCCCTACTCCACAGAATGTAAAGTGGGATGGTGAGTGAACAGCAGCTACAGATATGACTAAACCCACAACGGACAAGTTTGTGCCATCTGCAGAGCCAGTACAACTCAGGGTAACCAATAAGGCACCATAATACTCTCCTCTAAAAAATTCCATTACAAACAATTTCCCCTAGTATTTATAAAAATGTTAAATACTATATTAGGTCAATGTTTTGTAATGGTTTGGTATATTTAAGTGAGCAAACGCAAACTGAGGGTGAATATTTTTCTCAGGAATGGAAATAAAATTATTTTTATCCGAATTATTTTCTAAAAGCATCCCATTTATTAAACGCTAACGAGGGAAGGGCTGAAGAGAACGACTGCTACAGCAACACTACACTCAACTCGAGGCACAGTATTGCACACACACACTCACTCTCACCATGACCGTGCAAACGCCAGCGCTTCTGTCCTACAGAATAGCATTACTACTCATCTATAAACCCAAAATCCCTCCTCGAAAGGGTAGCCAACCAACTAGGACCCGGTTCACCCCACCCACAGTCAAAATAAGCAACAATCCTTCACTGTCACACACCTATGTCTTTCGAGCGTCTCTACCACAGCAAAGCCCAAGAGCACGACGCCAGTTAACCCCTGCCGCTTCAGAAGGGCTCGAAGATTCCAGACTCACAGAACTGATACACATCACACATTCTAATAAACAAAGTTGAGTCACACCTACTTGCCTAGAACTCTCGACTCCATCCCACCAGGACTGCATCATTCAAGACATTCACAATCGCTCTTCTCTTATTTGTGTCAATTGCGCGTCTGATTACTGATAAAGTATGGTGATAAAATCCCACAAAATTGAGCATCGCAGAGCAAAAGTATCACAAATATCATTTAGCAAGGTCGAGTACGTGAAATAAGAGAGCCAAATTGAATATTATAAATAGAAAACATCGTCCTCGAGTGACACATCTAAGGCATTACATCACAATCAACAATGAAGCATATAAGGCAGCCCAGCCAAACACAACTTGATTGGAAAACTGCTCTCAAATGCAGGACTTGAAATGAGGTTTGGGTCCTGGGACTAAGATTTCTAACTATTTACTAATCATCGTCCCGGTACCGTTCTTTAACGCGGAGTAATATGCAGGCTGCACCACTACGATGAGATAAATTGGTAGAAAATCTAGCCCCTGATCAGCAGTAGGTTCACCAGCTAAGAAACAAACTTTCAAGTTATTTATTAAAAAAACTTTTCGGTAATTGAACGATTAGCGAGAACTGTCAACGTACAGATGATATCACAGCCACAAAACAGAGCAATAAATATATAGTTTTTTGTTGCCTAGAGCGCAACTCATAATACTGCAAGCCCGCCACGTTCAAGTTGTGCAACACGACCTGCAACGTCTCTGGAGAGGCACGTGACCAACGCTTCAAATATGCGTATCTAAAAATACCCACGAAGTATTTTGTTTCAGCGATGATCAACACACACACACAACTTGCAGCTAACTCACAGCTCCCAACACGGTTTTGGATGCTCAATTGAAAGCCAACTAAACATTCAAAGCCAAGCAAACGCCAGACATTCCCCTGTACCTCTTTTGGGGCTGGAAAGCAGAAGAAAAAGAAAAGAAAAATGGAGCCTCACCGCTATTTTCTCAGCGCATTAAGTTTGTACCCTAAAATCAAGCATTAGTAATGAATTTTTTAAGCTGCCCACAGCCTCGCATTTGGATGCACATGAAGAACTTTTCATTATCACCTTGCCATCAGAAGCACAAGTGACGAACTCGTACAATAGAATTAGCCTAATGTCTGACAGAAGACTTCGTAAGTTAAGACTTCGTCTACCGTAGAATCGCTGCCTTCACTATGTTAGAAGTTTGCAAACACTTCACAGTCCCATAATAACTCAAGAAGCAAGCTAGCCTCAGCGTCTCAGATAACACAGGAAAATCTTTCTTTTCGAAGTGAGAAACTAATCCACCGTACTGAATAAGTAAATCCAGAAATATCAAGCACGCGATCCTTCACTCGGAAACGTCTCACCCTAGAACTGATAATGATCTCCCCTTCCAGCCGTGGCCGGAATGTTTTAAATTCAATCTCCATACGTCTGAGAACACATCACAAAAATAATGCATAAATGTCAATTTTGCATCAGTTTCCGTTAGTGATAAGACCAAAATAAGAAGTTGAATAGAACGCGGAACAAAAAACTACCAAATCACTAGCACGACTTAATGAGCACATCACTAGCTCAGACACACACAAAGGCAATATTGTTATATAATAAGGTAGGAAATGTAACAACGGTTGATATAAAAAAAAATATTTGAACACCTTGAAACAGTGTTCTGTTTTTCGTTCAAGATTATTTTTGAATGGCACCTCTTGAGAACATGCAGGAACTAACCTGCGTCAGAAGAAGCAGGGACGGCAGAGCAGTCCATGTGAGAGTCGCCGCCATTGTGTTCTGAGCCTGCACGGACAAATCCACTTTAGTGCTGGTCATGGATGTGAAGGCAATTCATGAGTCACTTCACAGTTAATTCTTTACTCACCACTTGAGACTGCCTACACACTTTAACTAGAGCAACATATCCGAGACCTCCAAAGCTAGAAAAATTAGTGAAGTACCGATGTATCGGTATCGGCAGTATCAGTAATTTTTACTAGTATCGGCAAAATCCGGTCGAAACTTTCCAATAAAAAAAAAAATCCAATTTCTGCCCTAATTGCTTCAATGAAAACACGATTTGAGAAGAACACAATCAGAATCTCAAACTAGCCACTGTTCTTGATCCTAGATATAAATTGACTGTTTCTAGGCCAGAAGCATGATGACTTTGGAACGGATTCTGATATTCTGAGTGTAACACGTACTGAAATTTCGGAGTTATTCAGTTCTTTAACTGACGAGAAAAAATCAAGATGAGAACACTGGAGACGCTACCAGCAGCAGTGAGCACGAGAATGACCCTGTCTCTGTCAACGTGACAGATGACATAGATGACTTTGATTCGTGTCTTGATCAACTGACAGCTCACACCCCATCAACATCCAAGGCACATAAGAAAACTCAAGTTAAACTCTCTTCAGCTTCTTCTTTGACCAGGGAAGTTGATGAATACATCTTACTTCCAACAATTTCGTGAGAATCAAACCCTGTAAATGGGTGGGTAGAAAATAAAACCTTATCCCCACATTTGTTCACACTTGCTAACAAACTCTTATCATGTCCGCCTTCATCAGTTGAGAGTGAGGGAACTTTTAGCATTGGAGGCAACGTTTATACTCCTCACAGGAATAAACTGAAGCCTGAGAATGGAGAGATGCTCATGCTCCTTACTTTCAATTTGAGCGTCTTCAATTCCCAATTTAAAAAATAATGGTTAACATTTATGTTTTGATTTGTTTAGAGTTTATTTTAGAACCATTTTTGTTTTGATTTGCTTTGAGAGATTGTTTTGGAACCATCTTTGTTTCGAGATAATTTTGGAACTATTTTGGTTTTGAATTGATTTGAGAGATTGTTTTGGTCCACTTTTGAGACCAGTTGCTATTATAGCTAGTCTACATTACGTTGCAATACGATTACAAACACTTATCTATCGAATGGATTTCATTTTTATTTTTTCTCAACAATATATAGCACGAGCAGTTTTATTATTCCTAATCGAAGATTTTATTGTCAACATTGTTATATAATTAGATACATTAGTAAATAATTTTATTATAACACCCATGTAGGCTTATAATGGTTTTATTCTGACATAATTGTAAAGTCTCGGTATCGGTTGTAGTATCGGTCAAAGTTTTGGTATTTCCAAGTCTCGGAGTTTCGGTATCGGCCAAAAAATGGGTATCGGTATCGGCCAAAAAATGGGTATCGGAATCGGCCAAAAAATGGGTATCGGAATCGGCCAAAAAATG